>NQII01000665.1:145110-158198 GCA_002778355.1 Clitarchus hookeri
GACAGCAGGGAAGCTAGCACCATTAACTTGACGGGCTTTAAACTGGGGGCAGGACAGGTGGGTTTGATCAATTCAAGGATGACCCACTGTGCACGTGGTGGTGCGGTTGGAGGTACTGGTCGGTCTGGTTTGGGTATGTGCAGGCGTACAGCTGTGTCCTATGTCCAGATGTCGGACTACCCTTTCCGTGGCTGAAGGCCGTGCGGTGGTGACTGTCTTCTCGGGAGATGTAGGCGGCAGTAGGTTGCGGGCCCCGCTTGAAGAGTTGGCTGAAACCCCCTCTGGCATGCTGCTTTCTCACGCTTCCAGGTGTACACCTTGGCAGCACCCCGCTCTTCCAGTATCAGTCCCCCAACCAGGGCTAGCCCCTGCTTTGCCGCCTCATCTCGCCTATTCCTGTGGTGTGGCATAGGAGTTAGTAGAGAAGAGTGGGAGACGGCGGGTTTTCCTTGGAAGCGCTGCGACCTGCAGGAAACAGTTCAAGGAGGTGGGACAGTCAGGTAGGCCAGTCAGGTAGGCCAGTCAGGTAGGCCAGTCAGGTAGGACAGTCAGGTAGGCCTAGCTGCTGGCTTCCAGCAAGAGATTTGATGGGTGGGAAGTCGCAGCATACTTATCTGTAGATAACAACAGCAGGGATGGTCTAACCCCTCCCATGCTATGCAGTAAGTCACCAGAACTACGTATCACGTACAGTCAGGGCTCCCTGTTGGGGTCGGCTTCTGGCCCCCCTGCGAGTGGATTAGCTGGGCAGGAAGTTGCTATCAGGCCTAAGCACTCGGAAAGTTGCAACAGTCGTGTGAACCACCACTCCTAGGAGATAGGGCTTCCAAATGGATGTAGATGGGATTCGTGTGTCGGGACATGCCTCTTCCTGCAAGAGTGTGTGTGCATTGTTGGACGAAATAGGAAATAGCAGGAAGCAAGGTGCTGAAAGAAAGGGACTGAGAATGATAACCCAGCCTGTACCCTGACTGAGGCCTAAAGGGCCGACGTAGAATGCCAACCAAGGTGCAGTCCCTATGACACATTGGCACAAGGGGTGAGGGTAACCTCAATCGTGCAGTAACTCAGCCTTGTGAGGCTAGCGTGGTAGGCTTCGTAAGCTGCGAGGCAGCTGGCTGTAACAAGCGGAGGCTGGAGGCGTGAATGCACTATTTGGCAGCAATTCGTCTAGCAACTGGACGGCGGTGGTGGAACGCGTCCAAGCAGAGTGACATCCTGGAACTATGCTGCGCGAGTCAGCCTCGAACTCGGGGTGCAAACTCCTGATATACGCAGAGCATAGGCCTGGTGCACACACGGCAGACTCTTGCAAGCGTACTTCCCAAGGCTGCAGGCTCCAAGACTACAAACCCCGTCAGAGCGGCGGTGCCCATCAGCCGCCAGACCCAGTAGGGTGTGTCAAGCTAACATCTGATTTATCCACTGATGCTTTCCTGGCAGCATACAAACGCTTCATTGCATTCAGAGGCAGTGTATAGTGACTGTGTAACAAACTTTGTCGGGGCCCACAACCGCCTGGTTGACCTACAGTAACTCCGAATGAATGTCACATTATCACCACAGTCTTTGATTGGTCAGTAGGGTGGAGCACGAGAATATGTAAAAAAAAATTTTCTTATTTACAATTGTAATAAGGGGGGATCGGTGCCTTATACTAATGGTAAAATAAGTGTTATTTTTTAATTAATTCGGTTAACATCTTCTGCCTCCGCACTAGCCTCAAAATTTTAGATTTTATTGAAAAATCTCAGTATTTTTAGTGGCACAATATTCAGCTTAAATTAATGGTAAAAGGGTATAAATTATATGCAATATAAAATTCAGACATTTATTAATAAACTTTAATCGAAAGTACAAAAAAAAAATACAAGGTAATTATTTTTTTTTAATTGTCAATTTGCTCGAAAATCTCTCTTTGTCTCAAATTTAGGCATTTTCTTTCGCGATTCCAATTTGGCTTTTATGGCCCCTAGTCGTGTTTTTTTAGTACATTGAGCAGTGGCAGCTTCTGTCGTCATCTTCACAGCCCGTTCAACAGCTTGAGTATGGCACGGAAGTCGTAACATCAGTTCACCCTCACCACCAGATTGTACGAAATATTGAATTTCTTGGTCAGAGAAGATTTTCATAATCGGAGGTTCAGTTAGTATTTCCTGCCAATTTATCAGATCAATATATGTTGATGCATTGAAATTTATAGACGGCACTTCAAACAATCTTGGTGTGGAAGGCTGAGGCATACTGCGTGTCTTTAATATGCGACAGGCTGCCAGTTCACGAATGTGTTTCTTTTCGTCGGTAATCATTGCAAGTAGAATACTCTCTGGATGTGCAAAATAGCCATTACGTTGAATGACAGGATCGATTACCTTTTTCAGGTCTTCTGGCAGGTATCTGGAGGCTAAAATAATGTAGAAAAGATGTCGCGTACCATCTTTGCACGATGGTTTATTCTTAATAAGGAACCAAGATGGAGCATAAACTTTTACTACAAATGTAGCTAAAGTTATCAAATTTTCCGATGGCGTCGCTGTTGCCACATACAGACGGAGTATTCTGTTGGCACGTGTAAGCCAACGGGCATGTGACATTTTGCCTGGAGATTTATTCGCCAGATCTTCAGGGAAATCACCTGATAGTACAGCTGTCACAATCTTGTGCAAGTACTGTTGATCTGTACTCAAATCTTGGGCCATTCCTGGAAGCATTTCTCCTTCGATGCGTTGAAATTTTTTAATAGGCAATTGTTCACAAGTTTCGAGCGCTTTACCCAATGTTCCACTGTAAGACTTAGGTCCCGAAGTACACCCGTCAAGATGGAGAAACAAGTGCCTTAGAGGCAGTTCGTTCAAATGTAGTAAACAAATTATCCACTGTAGTGGTTTTTGTAGCCTTTTTTCAAGCAGTCTTATAATACCGCCATACTTTCCAGTATTTACATTCGTTCCGTCACAACCGATGGCCATAAGATGATGTTCGGCAATGCCTTCTTCTGATAGAAACTCGGTTATGGCATTTTCTATTCCTTTAGCGGAACCAACGTGAGGTACTACGTACCCCAAGTAAATAGATCCTGGCTCTTGAATTAGTGAGATGTGCTCCTCAACAGTCATACTCCTGTAGCATTTACCACCTTTTTGGATAATTTTCACAGTTTTGTCTTTTCTTCCATCAAAGTACAAAGCAGAAACTTCTGGAACGGTGACCTCTTCCAATAACTTTTGTCGAGTTTTAGTTCTCTCTCTTCGTAGCTTATGTCTGTCAATGACCTCAACATCTGACCCAATGTCAAACAAAAGTGATGACGCAATCGCTGCTGCTGCCCTATCTGACACTCCATACCTGTCGCAAGTTTTGGATAACGTAGGAAAGTCCACGCATGAGGACTTTTTCCTTTTCTTTTCAGGAACGCCTACGTTTATGGTGCTGTCTGTACTGCTACGCCTTTCGGACGCCGACGATACTGGAGAAGTACTAAGTTCTAAAATAGCTGACGTAGAACTAGTAGTCAATGATGTGCTTGGGCGGTTCTCTCGTTTCTGTCTTCTCGTTAAGGTCTTTTGCATTTTTTTCGTAACAGTTACGTCGATTCCACCTATTACCATATTTCGAGAGGTCCGCTGATCAGTTATAAAGGTTTGTTCTTGTTTAGGGACCTTTCTATCCTTCGTACAGGTACATTGAGCGAATTTCTTGCACTTGCAAGCTGCAATATCAAAAAGTATCTTACTGTTTTGACGAAAACTTTTTAATTCTTCCGGGGAGAGTCTCTTGATAGACTTAAGTAGATTTTTGCACTTTAGATGGTATGCTTTCAACATCTGTACGACTCTTGTGCTTGTAACTGTTGGAATAGATGCAGTTTGCCATATATTTATAATCCTTGATGTCACAATATCTGCTATTTCTGAAAATGTGGGCTCTTTTGCAGTTTCCAGTTGTAATTGTAGTTGATGTCTCGTCCATTTGTAGTACTTCATTACATCTTCATAAGTAGGAAGAACGTTCAATTTAATCTCCCGAGTATCTCCAAAAAGAGGACATTTGAATGCACTCCGAGTTCTTTCCATGTTTCATACACAACAAAATGGCGCAAATGTATTAAGTAACTGGGCGCGCGGCCGTTCACTTCGACAAACAATAGCACACTGACGCGACGACACGTGTGACGTCAAATTGTCTCTCCGCGCGCTTCCCCACTCCGTTTATTTGAAGTAAATAACTTAGAATTAGGCTTTTTTTTTGTATTGTGTCGAAAATAGCTGTTGTTGCAACATATCAATAAAATAAAATAGGTGTATGTATTAAAATTTCACATATTTACATGGCGTCAAACTTAAGACAAAAATCCACTTTTTTCAAATATGCAATGACTTTGCGGAGGCAACTACTCTTAGTTAATTCAAGTAATATTTTGCATGAATTAATTTAAGCCTAAAAGGCACCTACTTTTCACTATTACATGACCGTAAAAGGAAAAAAAAAAATTTAGCTCCACCCTATTGGTCAGCTCATATCGGCATTAACTGGCATTTCAATCCACCAGCTGCCCCTCACTTTGGAGGACTTTGGGAAGCTGGTGTGAAGTAATTTAAAGGTCCTCTGAGTAGTCATTGGTGAGCAAATACAACATTTGAGGAGAAAGGTGGCCTAGGTAGAAGTTGTTTTGAACTCGAAGCCTCTATGCCCTCTCAGTTCCAATGTTAACGATGTCTGTGCTCTAACAAGTAATTTCCTAACGCTTAAACCTCTCGTCACCCNACCGTAAAAGGAAAAAAAAAATTTCGCTCCACCCTATTGGTCAGCTCATATCGGCATTAACTGGCATTTCAATCCACCAGCTGCTCCTCGCTTTGGAGGACTTTGGGACGCTGGTGTGAAGTTATTTAAAGGTCCTCTGAGTAGTCATTGGTGAGCAAATACAACATTTGAGGAGCAAGGTGGCCTAGGTAGAAGTTGTTTTGAACTCTAAGCCTCTATGCCCTCTCAGTTCCAATGTTAACGATGTCTGTGCTCTAACAAGTAATTTCCTAACGCTTAAACCTCTCGTCACCCTGCCAGGGTGCACCGCCAGCCACAGCGGCACCTCTGTAATTACAGTCCGTGTAGTACCGTCTTATAAGATAATTTACTTCTGAATTCCATTATTTTTTTATTACCTCATTGTTGGCATAATGCATTTACATGTTTTTGCAGTTATGATATTGTATGTAATTAAAACGTATTCAGTCGAATCTCATTAAAACGAACCTGTGGGGACTTTAAACATTCATCACTTTGTAATAATGAGGTTTGTATTAAACAAACAAGACAAAATGAAAAACAACCAAAAAAAATTACTAAATAGTTTTAGCAATAGGCTTAAATGAGGAATGCTATTTCCTTATATCTGAAACTTGAGGCGGCTGGTTTCCCTTCCACTTAGATTTCTGAAGTTTTTTCCATCTGGTTCTCTGCAATTTCTGAAATATTAGCGCGCAGGGCGCGTACACTACTCCTGTTGAGGTGCCAACAATTTTTTTATGTTTTTACTTTTTTAATTTAAAAGTCTTATTACTATTATCATCATNTCCTGTTGAGGTGCCAACAATTTTTTTATGTTTTTACTTTTTTAATTTAAAAGTCTTATTACTATTATCATCATATGTAAATATCCTAGCCTGTTTCGGTACGAGTAGTAGTACATTCTGTACTACACCGGCATTTTCAAAATCCTATACATTTTTGGTTTGACAGTGCACACGAGCAGTTGTCCATGGTATTAGCAGTGTACAAATCCTGGCACTTGTTCGTGCATTACAAAATAACATCACTAAACATGTACGTCGTCACTTGCACTCCCACGTGGCTAATACATGAACTAATAAAAGTAAACAATACACACCTTTCATGCGGAACGTAACCCAATACAATATTTTTTTTTCCCCTATGATAACATGCTAGCAAATGAAATGTGTATTTATTATTTAAGTCATATTCATTCTATTACTGTTAAAAATTAATTAATATTAATAGTGGTAAAGCATATAAAATAGTTTTGCACATTATGGTACTCATTTAATGCTGAAAATAATTCAAACAACTCTTCTACNTGGTAAAGCATATAAAATAGTTTTGCACATTATGGTACTCATTTAATGCTGAAAATAATTCAAACAACTCTTCTAGAATTGAATTTGAAAATGTGTGCTCGCAGACCGCTGCAGTATAAGTAACAGGCTTATCAGAAAAACACTCAGTTAAGCGAATGTATGCACACTTATACATACAATTACACACACGCGTGCCAATGCAAACACTTTCTCTCCCTCCCCCTATTGCCTCTTCTCTACCTGTCATGAGGTGCAACTGTATTCAGTATTGCTCACGCCCTGCAGTAAAGTTTATTAATTAATTTTTTGGGCAGCTCAGATAATTAGAGTGATTGGGCACTATCAATATTCAAACTGCCAACGTAGCATTGTAATTCNTGGTAAAGCATATAAAATAGTTTTGCACATTATGGTACTCATTTAATGCTGAAAATAATTCAAACAACTCTTCTACAAAACTTGAGTTGGACTCGAACTCAACTCGGAACTCGTTAGCTTCTCAAAGAAACTACTTGAACTTGAATTGAATTCGAAAATGTGTGCTTGCAGACCGCTGCAGTATAAGTAACAGGCTTATCAGAAAAACACTCAGTTAAGCGAATGTATGCACACTTATACATACAATCACACACACGCGTGCCAATGCAAACACTTTCTCTCCCTCCCCCTATTGCCTCTTCTCTACCTGTCATGAGGTGCAACTGTATTCAGTATTGCTCACGCCCTGCAGTAAAGTTTATTAATTTATTTTTTGGGCAGCTCAGATAATTAGAGTGATTGGGCACTATCAATATTCAAACTGCCAACGTAGCATTGTAATTCNATTTTTTGGGCAGCTCAGATAATTAGAGTGATTGGGCACTATCAATATTCAAACTGCCAACGTAGCATTGTAATTCAATTTTTGCCTTCATATGCTATCAAGTTATTGTGGAAATGTATGTAGTGGTAGAAGTTCCCATGGATGATAAAATTGGAAGATATAAACATGCAACAGAATGTCTTTAAAAGTGTGGTTTGTGTTGAACAGGTGAGGTTTGTGTTGAACAGGTGAGGTTGGCGAAGATTTTAAACATCAAGAAGGAAAAGATTAAGTGTCTGAAAGAGATGAACTCGGAAGCAGAGAAGAAGAAGTCTTTTGGCACGCCCATATCGGAGGAGTTCCAGCGTCGATATGCGGGCTGCATCATAGAGCTGGAGTGGCTCAACAGGGATCTCCAGATTTACCTCACAAACTGCCAGAACTGCTGCTTAGAGGTTGGTACCACTCACACTTCTGGGTCGCTCGCTCTGTTTTTATTGGACATCATGGTTTATTACATTTAAATATGCTATTGAATTTCCTGAAACTGAAACTAAAGTTATAAATGATTTCATTAAATCTCAGACTTAAGAAATGTTGAATGAAAATATTAAAATATTATTAGAGATCTGAAGAATTTGCTNGATTTCATTAAATCTCAGACTTAAGAAATGTTGAATGAAAATATTAAAATATTATTAGAGATCTGAAGAATTTGCGGATTCTTTTTGGGTCAAGCTAGAATCCAAAAACTAGTTGGTTGAGGTCACTATTGCATTGGTCCACGCATTATCACCTATTGAACTCTGAACCAATAAGACACGCAACAAAACGCAGGCACAACCATCGCCTTCCGCTGCGACAGCAACCAACCAATGTATATTTTATTTGCGTTATTGTAAACAAGGCTTTGCAGTCTAGACTACAGGTCATTGAACTCTTGAATTTCTGCAGTCTCTAAATATTATGTAGCGTCGAGCACATGTAGGTACATAATCAGCCAAATGCAATTTTAAATACGAAACCAAACGTACATAGTGTCATTAATGATTGTGCAGTATAACAATATATACTTTCAAACATATTTCTTCTATTCATTATAAAGTTTTTTTTTAATTTGCACCTTAGAAATAGTAGGCATTGTATTAGTGACAGTGACGTGTGCTGCTACCTGCAGGCCTGTGTTGGACTGCATGGGAGCGGAGCTGTCAACTGTGGATAGTCTTGAGTGTGGCACATATATACATACAACCAGACAAGAGAACATTCATACTTATAAACACTGACTGCAAATAAAACCATGATGGGTAGACATAACCAAGTATAGTTGGTACATGTGAAAAATCAAATGATACTAGTTTACAAGTTACATCAATACATTCCCCACGCAGATGCGCAGTCGCCTGGAAAATGAGTTTGTCCGACTTTGTGTGTGTGTGTGTGTGTGTGTGTGTGTGTGTGTGTGTGTGTGTGTGTGTGTGTGTGCGCACGCGCACACAGATAAGCTTGTATGCGTCTATTGGCCTGCGAGTACGTGTGTTCTCTGTCCCCTTCTTAGAATGTATCTACTTTGTACATAATTACCGGAAAAAGTTGCACAGTGCTAAATGTGCAAGGGCCTTGTCTAGAGGTGTGTATGAATCCTAGTAGTGGGCTAAGGCTGTGGGCTGTGGTGTGTGGTGTGAACTGCAGATAGCCCCCGAGCCGAGCCTGGTGGCGATGCTGACGCCCACGTATCTGCGAGACCGGTCCCAGGAGGAGGCCCGGGAGCTCGTAGACAAGCACAACCACTCGGGCCTCGTCAAGAGCTCGCACATCATCAGCCTCATCACACGACTCACCTCGCTTATGCTGCAGATCAAGGTAACTACCTGCACCTCTGCCTCTCTCTTCAGTCTCCTATGAGCATTCCAACATAGTACCGGTAAGGAATTCTGACAAGTTAAAACTGCAATTTAAAACGCTAGTGTTAGCTACCAACCTGACGCGTGATGAGTTTATATACCCTTTCATTTTTTCACTGCAGCTATGTTTCACGTGCGTGCCACGTGCACTATACAAGTGGTACAACCCTCAATGGCAGCTACCCAAGCCAACATTACGTCTCCTATGCTAAGGTTGATGCCTGGAGACCGTAGTGCACCCGAAGGAAGGATATATTACATCGCCCTCGCCTTAATTAAAACCCAGTGAAATGAGAAAATACCAGTGAAGCTGCGTCCGAGATCGTGCAGCCGATGCAACCTACACAACAGGAAGGCCTGCTTCCAGCAGCCCCGAGAGATGGCAGCAGAGTACGGCTCCGTCTACAAGGGAGGAGCCACCCCTGCCGAAGCTACCAGACACCCGAGACACCCCCAGCACAGGAGAATATGTGAAACTGCAGTTGGATTCCAGCAGCTCGCTTCACCACCTCGTGCTGGAGCCCTCTGCTCTCTTCCGCTCTCCTCACGAGAGACTAACAGTTGATCACCAACTACCAGTAGCAGCCTTCTTCAGGCATGCGCTGCAGCCCCAGAAGAATCGTTGTTCCCCCATTTTACACTTCACACTCCCACACCCCATTCTTCCCCTTTAAATACCTTAGTGGCCCAGGCAAATTAACTTTTTAGCTGCGAATAGTTCCACCAAAGCTGCAAAAAAAATTTAATCGACTTTAGGCATCCCAAATAAGAGTTCCTAGCGTGTTCGACGGATTCTGAGCGCCACATAACTTTTGGGGGGCAAAAAACTGCAATTTTTTTCACTTGTTTTACTATTTTGCTTATAACTCGGAAACGATGCATCCTACAGAATAGTTCACCATTACCAAACTTAACGAGCATGAAATTGCGCGTTGAATAACCTATTTAAAAGTTGAAATCGGTTCAGCCGCTGTCAGTAGTCGAAATTTGGCAATTTTTTCCAATTTGCCCAAAAAGTTGGTTGTACTCAAGTTTCAACCTCTGTAACCAACAAACAGCTTCTTCAAATGAAAATTTTGAGTAATGGAGGTTGTAGAGCATCAAATTCTGTTTGAAGGGAGGTCTCTATTGTGAAATTTGCTCATTCTGATGTAGAGCTAAAAAAAAAAAAAATACTCGGAAAGTAGTCATCATTTTGCTATCCAACCAATGAAATAAATACCAATTCATGTTCACTGCTAATCGGAATTTCATATCATCACCCTGTCAGAAAATACATATATATAGATGCGCGCGTGCGCACACACACACACACACAGAGGGTAAACACCATGAGATGCATTATATGTGCAAGACGGAGTGTAAGAAAAACGAGGTCCCTATTAAGCAGTGGGTTGTTAAAACTCAGAAACAATAGGCGCTAGACTGGTGGNGGAGTGTAAGAAAAACGAGGTCCCTATTAAGCAGTGGGTTGTTAAAACTCAGAAACAATAGGCGCTAGACTGGTGGAACAAGTACGGAGAGTTCATTACAGAATGGGGCATCTTTGTTCACGCCTAGCCACCCAGTTCTCAGGTGAGGAACTATTAGCGCATTTGACTACGGAGTTCCACAGCCGAACCCAAGCCACCGAGTAAGAGGCCAAAATTTTTATCAGAAGAAAAGTACAAATGTACAGCAGGATTTTCCCCGAAGGCAACGAGGAAAGTTGGGTTCCTAATGTTACGCGTATGCTGCTACTGAAATTACAAAATCTGCTTCNTTCCCCGAAGGCAACGAGGAAAGTTGGGTTCCTAATGTTACGCGTATGCTGCTACTGAAATTACAAAATCTGCTTAAACTTCCCAGGCCGTAATCCGTAGATGAATTAGTTGAGAGCGCTCACGAGACAGGGGAAAATTACAAGGCACAGTCCATTCTAGACAAGACACGCAGCAGTAAAAGCCAGGAGGTCGTTACGCCGCCCAAACTGAAAGGGAACACTCCCTCTCCCCTTACCATGAGTGCTGGTTCTGTCCGGAATGGCACTTTAACCGAGACTGCCCAGTGAAGCAGGCAGGAGGGTGGCGAGCGGAGGAAGGGGGAACAACAGGAGCACCTGCTGAACCCCGGCAGCGAAGTTAAAGGACCCAGCCAGGCGGGAAACACCAGAACCAGGGTGCGAAATGGGTTGCCACCACCGGGGAACACAGACCCGTCTACATCCAAACATTAGCTGAAGAATACTACCCACCTGAAGCACTGCACATAGAAGTAGAAATTAATGGACGTCGAGCACTCGCCTTCTTAGATTCTGCCGCTACGGGGTATTTCATAGGAAGTAACTTGCTTGCCCTTGCACAACGAGCTTCACTTAGCCCACAAACCCGCCCAGTGCATACGGCACAGCACAACCAGACCCTTAGGGTGGACGGTCAAACTACTCTGACAGTAGGGATATACCGTCAAGCAAACCAAACAGAATTCGTAGTCTAACCCTATATTACAGAGGAGGTAATCTTGGGGCAACGTTGGCTACGCTACAACAGTGCGTAATGGATCACGGCCAACAACGTATCTCTTTCGGAGACAATCACGGGGTGACTGTCAACTGGAAACACGGCCCAGAGGCCGCAATTCCACCCCCGATACCACCTGAAGAAGTTAATCACCAACTAGGAGAACCAGAATTAGCTCAGATGCAGCAGATATTGGCCGATCACGTTGGATGTTTCGGCCTTGGGGGATCACTACGTTGTATGCATAGTATTCAACACTATATGGCCCACCACTGACATGTCAGTTTACAATAGACCCTACCACTGTTGTGCTTGACGTGTCAACTGACAACCTGGCTCATGATCTTGTCCTAATGCAAGTGAATAACCCGTTAGTAAGTGGTGGCAGGAGTGAAAACCGTCGTCGTAGTCGAGATTAGTGCTTTATTTGGAATGCTAAGTGTTCACNTTAGTAAGTGGTGGCAGGAGTGAAAACCGTCGTCGTAGTCGAGATTAGTGCTTTATTTGGAATGCTAAGTGTTCACGTGGTTACATCATATGCTCAAAGTTTGAGCCACCCATTCTCCACATATACAGATATACCAGGATTAGCTCATACTCTATGGCATGCATCTTGAATATGTTACCAGAGATCCTCCACATTGTCCACTTCAGTTACTTGCACCTGTACCTTTGAGTGAGCCCACTAGTAGAAGTCGACTGGGTTTAGGTCTGGAGACCAACCCAGTCCGTCATGCCGGGTACTGTGCACCCAAGAACTGGCTTGCTGGTGACTGAAGTGTGGTGGTGCACCATTGTGCGTGTACCGCATGTCATCTCGTACAAGTAGTTGCAGAAGGAAGCTCCAGATAGCCTTGCGGGTGGGATGTGTCGCCCAATAATCCCACCCAAACCTTCAGAGAATACAAACCTTGAAGAGGATTCTCATACTGCATGTGGATTGATGTGTACCTACACATGCCTGTTGTTGAAGTCACCCGGCCTCGTGAACCATGCTTTGTGGGTGAATAGCTCACCTAATGTGGCCTTGAAACCACTCACAATACTGTAAACAAGCAGCCAATCAAGAGGCAGAAGTACCTGCACTGGCTGGTGTTGCTGTAGACTGTGATGCGTTCAGTTTGTTAGTAATCAAACCTAGGTTAGCATCGACATAGTCCAACACACCTACTTGATATCTAGAACAGTGGTCACCCAACGTAGTGGTAACTTGCGCATACAGTTCATTTTTCGCATAAACACCAATCAACTAATGTGAATGCACCTTAAGTGGAGGGTTAAAGAGTTTTAATCAAAAGGAGGTTGCCAGTCCCTATTTAATGTATGAAGAAATGTACTANCCTTAAGTGGAGGGTTAAAGAGTTTTAATCAAAAGGAGGTTGCCAGTCCCTATTTAATGTATGAAGAAATGTACTACAGTAGAACCCATTTATAAGGTTCCCGTTTAAAGGGTTTTCCCGCCTATAATGCACGATTTTTCTAGTCCTGAATGTTTCTCCATAAGAACAATAACAAACATTCCCGGAAATAAGGTTTTCATTTTCCCGGGAATAATGCACATTGTGAAGGAAGCACACTGGGAAAGGAAAACTTCAATGGAAAAGATGCTCAACTTACACTGCTTTTCAGACAAAGTTGTAGTTTTTATCCCAAGCTCCACCCTGCTGAGATAATCTACCAGCTTGACATTGACGAGGGTCAGTCGGCCTGCAAAGGGGAGGAGTGAATGTTTTTACAGCCGCCTGGGGCAGGTAGGCATGTCTGGAGCTGCAGCTGTGGTTTTGCCGCC
>NQII01000665.1:158458-206048 GCA_002778355.1 Clitarchus hookeri
TTTTTCTGTTAAGGATTGCGAAGGGAATTACGTAACGGAAATATTCAAATGCCTTTCTATATTTTGCAAGTTTATATAAAACTTACAAAGATAAACTGCGGAAATAACAACGCTAATACCAAAATTACATCTTAACCTAGAATTATCTTATAAGTAGAAAGGATGTGTTACGTTAGTTTTATAACCACAATTCAGCGTCTCCAATATCCAATATGGCGTGGTTATACTTCTGAAAAAAACGTGCCCAAACGGACAAGATGGAGTGTATGAGTCCGCTGGACAGACACTGAAATTTATTTAATTTCAATTAATAACAGTGAAATCTTTACCCATGAGTGCTACGTAAAAATGTAAATATATAGTTTAGCAATATTAACTTTACAATTACGGCATTAAATTTATACATATTAATATTTAACCCACGAACTATTTCTTTTCAGCCATAACCAACATGTCCCTTCAAAATCCTTTGTTAATTCGTACAGACTTTTAACAAATTATTATGATTTATTGAAAAATTATACTTAAAACTTTAAACAACCAATTTATATAGTGCTTCAGTGCTAAAAGCAAGACAAAACCTTTTTACATATACAATTTTTTTTATAACCAATTGAACATGTAACTCTAGGGTGATTTTTCAAAGGTTCTTTTCAAAAGTATCGAAGATACCGTGAATGGATTATATGCTTCATTTGATGCTTAGTGCAAGTAATTTTCAATTTATCATTCCATAACACATTTACACTCCACTTTCAAGACCTTGTACCACTTTATTTTTCCAAGTATTCTGCTTACAGCTATGCTGTTTTGGTGCACCTCAAGACAACCTACATATCGTGGATAGGTCAGGGAAAAGTCACTGAACCAGGAAACACACTGCTTATACATTAGGCAGTTTATTTTCCTGAAGATGTAATAAACTGAATTATAGATCATTTTGTTAAAATTGTTATGCTATTTGATGTTAAATTAGGTGATTGTATTCAAATTGGGTAATTGTATATCTTTAAAAAAAGTAATTGCTGATAAAATATTTTATATTTGTCTGAGGAGTCTGGCAGGTTGCATATGGCCTACGGGCTGCTAATGGAATAGCCCTGGTATAAGCTGCAATGCCGCAGATAATCACACATCAGTTTTCTACATTGGTGGCCAGTCACGGCAGTTGGAATGAACCGTATCCCACACACTGTGCGCTTACAGTACGTGTACCTGCGCGAGATAAACCCAGTTCAACCGCAGGCAACTGAGGTACATGAAAGGCCATCCTGAGGCTTCACTGCATTGGCTATTCTCTTTAGCAAATTTTTAATTTATTTATTTTAATATATAAAAAAGGGTGTCAGGTGTTTTGAGAATAGTTTGGAAATCAATTAAAATCAGTATTTTATTTTAAACAATTCTGATACTATTTTATTGTAAAAATATTTGCTTGACAGTTTTATGTCAATGTGAGTGTTTAGGGGCTGTGTCTCCTGTGACTGCTGTCTGGAACTGCCCCTACAGTCATTAAGCTTGTATAGAGGTGGTTTAGTAAGTGAACAGATATTGTGCACGAGGAAATGTGGAGTGAGTGAGTGCGGGATGTGATGTTGCAGAGCTTGTCGGAGAGCGACAGGAACGCGTACGAGATGAAGGTGCTGGAGACGTCGCTGGACGAGATCCGGGCGTGCCTGCGGCCGGAGAACCAGCGCAGCTTCCAGAGCCGAGTGGAGGTGCACATCCAGCACATCCAACAAGGACTGGACCAGTGCGCCAGCCTGCATCCCTTCATGAACCACCGCTCCTAGCCGTCGCACCACCACCGCCACAGTCATTAAATGGTTTTGCATATCAGTCGCTGTTTCTCTGTCTCCTCTTCCCGGCCTCCTCCTCGACACTGCTGGCTCATTAGAGGTTGTNTTTTGCAATTTCTGGCTCATTAGAGGTTGTAAGAAAATATACTTTCACTAATTTTACAATGCATTACATGCATAGCAATTGAACTACAGCAAATCCCTGATTTTGTGATAGCAATTTCACAACTGCTTTCTCAGAAACATTCAAAACATTAGAAATTGGAAGAAAAAGATGGAGGCACAAATGCAGATGGTAAGCCACAATCTGTAAAGCAAAATCTATTAACTGAAACTGGGTAGGGTGCAGTCAGTGTAAGTACGGCTGCACGCACGATTCATGACGGAGAGACGCTTCGTTGCCAGCACTCCTCCGCCCACTGCGCAACCTTGTCAATGCCTAGCATAGGAAACAGAGTCGAGCTTGGAGGACAGTGCTTATCTCTCCGAGCCGGATGTACGTCAGCCTTGCACGTCATGGACGCAACTTGCCAGAGATTGTAAATGCAAGGCTTTCATTTTATATCGCAGACATCTACCTTTCAAAGTAATTAATAATATTTAAAATTTGGAATTTTTTTGACACAGGCAAATTATTGTAATGGAGACTTGTTTCTTTACAACATTCAGTAATTAATAATTGAAATTGAAAACCACACCACATCCCCTTGCTTTTTCCATAGGATTGCTTGTGGCGCTTGCCGTGAGTTACGGATGTTTGGGCTTGGTGCTTACACATTATTTGGTGTCGAAGGATTGTCGTATATGCCCTTCCAGGATATCAGTTTGTTCAGAAGATGTGTGTGTATAGAAATAAATTAATATAAATGCTCTGGTCTCCCAGCGAGAAGCCACTGAGAATGAACTTTGCACTTAAACAAGTTGCTCAATGTTAAAAAGATGAGGGTCAAGCGTATCATTTTATTCAGACTGTGCTGCCTATTGAGTTAAATTAATATTTTGTTTAAAAATCATGTTAATTTTACACCAGATGCTATTAAGCATTAACTTTATGGGGAGAAAAATGAGACTTTTAAACACAAAAGAAAACACATTTGCAAAAAATAATTACTGGTAAAAATATATTGCGTAACATTTTCAGAGGCAACCATTTGCTTTGAAATACTACACGATAGGTGCAAATATTTTCAGCGATGGATAATCTTCATAATATTTCTGCGATCTTGGTTGGAGTTGTGTAAGAGCCGCACGTTGCCGTAGCGAATCACTTGTCGCGTGCTCGTGACTGCCGTGACCTTGTTAGAGGTCAGACTTGGCAGAGCATTTGGCCGCTCTGTGGTGTGCGTCTGACAGGATAAGAACTGAGACCATGCGATTAATTTTATTTAATGCTTCATGTGCACTGCCAATTCCTCTGTAGCCAGGCATGTAAGGGGAGAGAGAGAGAGAGAGAATGCCTTGCTGGTTGCTACGTAACAGCCTTCCCTCTCGCCAGGTGTAAAGGGAGGGAGCAGGGTTGTACCTGGCTGCCCGACTCGCAGACTCAATCAACTGAACTGGAGCAGGTAAATTCAAATAAGGAAAACTAATCCTTATCGAAGAAGCCCCAAGTCTAGCTTCTATAGTCGCAGAACTTCGGGATTTAAAAAAAAATTGTAAATTTGAACAAAGTATGTACTGTGTTGGCATAGCATAAATACTGTATACAATAAATACACGTAATTTTTCTCTTTAAGTATTGTATAAAGAGATTCTTGAGTTGCATATTTTTAATTTTTTTATACACTAAACTCCTGATTTTCCAGGCCAATGACTGGCTGAGGGTTCACGGATAACCAATATTCACAGTTAAAGAAATGGGTGAAAAAAGAGGGGGGGGGGGGATTTTTACTTAACATGTTGTAAACTTAGGTTATGTAAACAGAAAATAAAGTAATATAAGAATTCAATTTTTTGAGAGCCAGTGTGTGGCAACATGTCATAAATTATAATTATTAACATCACATACTCAAAATCCTGTATCAGCTGATGCATGAACAGTTGCAAGAGAATTTAACGTTTGCTATTTTGACAGCCTGCATTTGCACAACAGGCATCAGAGAAATATGCAGGCAGGAAGGAGATCGTAGACAAAACGTTTTTTTTATATAGTTATAAAACAACTGTTATTAGTGTAACAAATTAAACTTCATTCTAGAATAATGTGTAGGTGTTAAAAAGAAATGGAACTTAAACTGTATGTGCTAGTTTAGCTTTATTTGTATCTTCTTCATAGTAGGGATGTAACAATTCCACTTTTTTTTTTTTTTTTATTTTCAATCTCAATGCCGATTCCACACTCTATTCTCGATTCCTTAAATCGCAGTTCTTTTAGTTTACAGACAATTACTTTACACAACTAAATATTGTATAGAAGGATGTGAAATTTAATTATTTAAACTAGGCCTACATTAGTAGTAGGTCTATTACTAATAATATAACATGAACAGTGGGAGCATATTCATATGAAATTCCAAAAAGTTCAAAAGAGGCATGAGATAATATTGAAAACATACATATATATTTATATATACTGTACACGTATGTTTCGTCTACATAGTTTATTCAAAAATATTTCCAAACCTCAGTTGACATGATAAATGTTCACCAACACATGAAATTATTGAAAAGTTTGCAAGAATAGCATTTTTGGTTGGAAAATGTGTGAACATGGACACAAATTTACTTTCAGTGGAAGTTTTAACGTCCGTGAGCACACTCTTTGAATCGCGTTGTGCAACTGCAATCACAGCCAAGTATCAGGCAGGTTATGAATGCAACATACCGAATCTGTATACTAACAAAGCTAATTGCTCTATCGATAACGAAATGAAAAGTAGCTAAGTAAATTAATTCTATTTTTTCACATAGCAAATTTGCTGTGTTTGGAGTTTGTCAACGTTCGTGTAAACCAAACCAATATTGTAAAACACAATGTTAGATCTTAGTAATATAGTTAAAAACATTTGGAGTCAAATTAAACATTCATTGTGCACTAGCTTATTTTTATGTGAATGTTTAGGTTTTGTAAATCGAAACTCGCGTCCCATATCAGCCAGCAATCGATACTCATAACTTAGATGTCGCTCGCATATAAAAGAAATTCAGTGCGCATGGTTTAGTGTAACTTCCTAATAGTGCGAGTTTGCAACCAGTTTTATTTAATTTTAGCAACAAATGCGTAGTGTTAAAGTTACATAATATACGACTTACAAAATTTTTTTTAGCATATGAAACGATCTTTGGAATCTGTGAATAAGCGGAAGAATCTAAACTTCCTCGACAATATTTGATTCATCAAATTTTAATCGGTTATGTAAAGAGTTGATACAAAGCTTCTCGCACGAAACCAGACTTGTATTTTAGTTGGAAAAAACAAAACACATAAATGTGAACATAAATTTTTCCCAAAAAAATAATTTCCCGCCAGATGAGAAAATCGTTTTGAATTTTTGAAATTCGGGCTCACCCCTAGTTTTTAGAATATAACGAAACTCGCTAAAAACAAAACTACCAAATTGCGACCGAACTGAAGATACTAAATACTAATATACTAAATGGTAATTTTGAACACTGCCAGTACAGTTTTATTTTCAGATTATTTCCGCATCTCATATTTTCATGCACAAAATAATTTTCCAAGAGTGATTCATTTACTGGCATAAATAAAGTAATTTTAAACTGTGTTTTGGTTATGTATGTGTAGTAATTGGTTTTTGTTGCTTCGATTCTTGGACCTGATACTCGATTATACGATTATTCAAGAATCAAGGAATCTTGAAACATCCTTACTTCATAAGCTGTAGCTNGACATCCTTATTTCATAAGCTGTATCTAGTGCTTGCTAACGTCGCCATGTGCATGCTTCATATTATTTGAAGAGGTCACGCATCTGTCGCAGAGTATTTTTCTAATATTTCTACATTAATTGGCTTGATATATTTCAAACTAGAGTTGTTTTGAGCCTGCATGAGATGAGAAATTTACTTTTAGGACGTGATATACTTGTTTGCGACAGCAGTGCAATAGCTGATCCTGCTGCCATCTGTTGGCCAGTGTTGCAGCTCGCTTCCGAAGCCACGCCCCCGTGAAATTACTCGTTTTTCGTGTGTAAAATACAAATATTTGAATGAATTCTCAGAGTTTTACATTTTCAGCTCTGTATAAATATTTTAACATAACATTTTCCGTGTGAAGCAATTTTGCAGGCTAATAATTTGGATTGGGCCTGCAATCGCCAAGCCTTTGGGGCCGGCTCGCCATTTTTTTGTCCCCACTCAGGAACACAGTGAATATAAATGTAATTTTTTTTATTAAAACCATGCGTTGTTTTGAAATGGAATCTTTTTTTCGCGGCAAATAATATTTATGTTAATGTAATGTTTTGTCAATCAGTTCCACACTGTGCCACTGTTAATTTATAAATAGCCTGTGCATGTACGAACTACTGTAAACTACTCCTCTCACCTTTTTTACGAACAGATGCTAGTTTTGTTCATGAAATACTTTATTATAATGAATGAAAATGTGCTGTCTGACAATTTCCCCGAATTTCTAATACTTCCAAGTTTCACTTATATTCACTGTTAAAAACCTGTGTAAATATTAGTGTTTGGACCTGTAAATATGTGAATACTACATTTTCGTGTGTTAGTGACTCTCTGAGTATACTGGACAAATTTGATGGTTGTACAGACTTCCTCCCATGTGTTGGACACATTCAATATTTGAATTCCCCNTGAGTATACTGGACAAATTTGATGGTTGTACAGACTTCCTCCCATGTGTTGGACACATTCAATATTTGAATTCCCCACGCTGCCACCTCTCGTGGTTTTCACAGTTGGCAGAACTGCATCCAGCGCTGGATCACAGAATTGGCAACCTGAGCCACCGAGAGGAGGCAGTCGGTTGTTCGTGAAGCATCATGGCGTTGAGTAGTGTCAATCGGGCAGCCTCACTTCCAACCAATGTTTTAATTTCGCAACTGAAGTAATTCAAGTTTACAGTCCATTTTGTCTTTGTGTCAATAACATTTTTGGTCCTCCGGGCTGAATGTTTCCGGTATTAAGGTTGGTTTGCGTAACGTGAACTTTCGTCCGGTGTACATGCCTTATTTTTTTCTAGCAATGACTGATGCACTAGCCACATCATTGTGGCAAAGGTTGGCAGAAGGGAGAGTTAAGCGCGTGTGATCTCTCTAAGTTAGTTAGCAGTGACCAGACTAAGGTGAAGGTATTTCTTGTGCAAACACCGGAGACCTTCCCAGCTTGAAGTAATCTTACGATGTCTACTACTTCACGGTGGAAGCTTCGTGGGACAATATAGATGATTTTAGTAGTGAACATCACCCTCAGCAGTGCTACACTGTGATGGCCACCGCAGAAGTNCGTGGGACAATATAGATGATTTTAGTAGTGAACATCACCCTCAGCAGTGCTACACTGTGATGGCCACCGCAGAAGTCCTGGAAAGCAAGTCAGAGGTACAGGCAGGGGTTGGTACCGATACAGCTAATGGACGGAAGGTAAAGGTTGCTTTTTCTAAAACACCACTCTCTAACTTTGATGGCACCCCTCAACGCTGGCCAAACATTTCCAACTTGTTCGTAACGTTAGTTTCAGATAATCCAAGTTTGTCTGCAGTAGAAAAGCTAGCATATCTGAATGGTGCAGTTAGTAGTGCGACCCTTGAAGATGATTCAGTTTGTGTCGTCTGATGCNAGAAAAGCTAGCATATCTGAATGGTGCAGTTAGTAGTGCGACCCTTGAAGATGATTCAGTTTGTGTCGTCTGATGCTAACTTTGAGGTCTGGGGACTGCTAGAGAATCGCTAGGAGAAGGCAGTTGGTAGTGTTGGCTCATGTTTTAGGCATTGTTAAAAGCACCCTTGGCTTGTGCTGATTCGCCAAGGGCGTTATGTAATCTGTTGACTGTAATTTCTGAAAATGTGTCAGCATTGGAGACTGGGGGCTCCATAGGGCAATGGGATCTGATACTACTTCTCATATTGTGTAAACGACGACTCCAAACTGCAGGTGGAATGGGAAATGAGCTTAGGTTCCANATCTGATACTACTTCTCATATTGTGTAAACGACGACTCCAAACTGCAGGTGGAATGGGAAATGAGCTTAGGTTCCAAACTGGACGACTTCATTTCCTTTCTTGAGAAGCAGTGTAGAGCCCAAGAGATGGTTGGTTTGTCTCGACTAAANTTCATTTCCTTTCTTGAGAAGCAGTGTAGAGCCCAAGAGATGGTTGGTTTGTCTCGACTAAAGGGTTCTGGGTCTCAGTCTTGTTCCTCTTGCTATAAGGTGCCTGCAGTGTAGCTGACTAAACAAAAACCTCCCAATCCTAGCAAGCATCAGTCTTATGCATCAAGGTTTCTTGTAAGTTCAACACAGTCATGTTCTGTGTGATGCATCACATCACATCCCTTGTATAAGTGTCCTGAGTTCCATCAGTTGTCACCCCAAGATCGGTCTGCCATTGGGAAAAAACAGAAACTGTGTTTAAATGGTATTGACCAGTCTCATCAAGCAAAGAATTGTCCTTCGACCTTGTCATGTCACACCTGCGGTAGCAAACATCATACTCTACCATTTTTTTGAACCTAAATCTAAGGATCAAGGTCCAGGATCTGATGCTGTGCCACCATCTGGGGAGGCCTGTACACTTACAGCAGTCATGTCTGCCGTGGTTAGTTCTGATAAAACTGCTTTTGCCAACTGCCCAAGTAGAGGTTCCTGATTCGATGGCTAGTTCGGGTGCTGTTGGACACAGCGGGCCAAGCCAGTTTTATCACCAAAGGATATATGCAAAAATTTTATTTGAGACTCAATAAGACTCATTTGCCGATTCGTGGCCTAACTAACACTCCGGTCAATGTGGGAAGAGCCAATGCATCTATATCACTGTTGTGCCAGTAGGCTGTGCAGGACCCCAATTGGCTCTTGATGTCTTTATCATTCATTACTGGTAATTTGCCTATTGTCAAGCTGTCCTCTGATGTTCATAGTGCTGTGTCTGGCCTGAAACTAGCAGATACCTCCTTCGACACGCCTGGCCCCATTGACCCTACTGGCGCACACCTCCTTCCTCAATTGATGACCGGAGGGAGGATCGAGGGCCCACAAGTCTCTGTAGGGTCTGTGTTTGGTTGGGTTTTGATGGGGAAGGTGCCATCTGAACCTGTTTCTCCTCCTGCCAGGTAAACAGAATGACTTTCTGTTTACCTCTCCTCACTTCCCCGTCCCTCCTCTCGAGGAAGTCGTAAGAAAATTCTGGAAGTTTCCGATCACCAAATGCAAGTCGTCTGGGGAGGTCCTTTGTGAAGGAATATTTGTCGATAAACTCGAAATGATGATGATGATTGTTACAGGGTGCTTGCCATTTTGCACTTCAACCTGACATTGGAGCCACCCGGCCCCAAGCTGTAAATCTCCGGAGTGGCGTCTCAAAGGGAACAGTGAATTTAAAGGGCATGTACATGGAACTCATGACAGGTTACGTGAACTCCGGGCATATGGAGAGGATTCCTCCAGGGCAGGTGCAGTCATCCTCAGCCTACTATACCCCCCACCACTGTGTGATCAAGCCAGAGAGTTCCACCAACTAGCTTCGTGTGGTGTTCGATGCCTCAGCCACGGAGTCTAAAGGAAGGTCACCCAATGACCTCTTACTTACAGGTTCCAAGTTGAAGCGAGAGATTGTGGATGTTGTGTTTACTTCTGATATCAAACAGATGTATCGACGAATTGTGGTTAGCCCTGATTATCAGGATTATCAACGCATTGTATGGTGGTTTTGTGACAATAATCCAGTAGAGGATTTTCATCAGAACAGTCGCATATAGAGTATCGTCTACACCTTTCCTAGCTATTAATATATTGCAGTAGTTTGTTAAGGTTGAATCAGCCAATTCGCCTAATGCGTCCAAGGTCTCATTGTCGATTGGCATTGATGTTCCTTGTCGAGAGGTGAAGGGTGGAACCCCACAGGTAAGTTCCTATGATCATGCACACATCAACAACGTGCATTAAACACTTGCAGATAGTGAATGGTTGTCATTGTACCACAGATTATTAACAAGTCATGAATTTAACTGAAGATATCGTGGAAAAGTCTTGAATTTGGTTCATTGGAAATCAGTACACATCCTGAACAACAAAAAAAATTGAGATAACAGAATAACTTTATATTAAATTGTAAAAAAATCAATTGTTTGTGTGGGATGGGGCATCACAGTAGAACCTAGATTTTGCATTCCCCTTAATTATATACAAATTTATTCAGGTCCCACCATTTTCCTTGTGTGTTCAATGTATTAAATCGCTGCCATGTACAGTGCAATGTAATATGGTTTCCCTTGGTTATGAAACATGTTCATGCAGATATTGAGAGTGTTGGTGTTTGTACACTGCTGTGTCATTCCTGAAAGTGTTCACACGGGGAAAAAATACTTCTTCAAATCTGCAGCAGGATTGTAGACCAAAGAAGAACTTGAATGAAAATAACATTAATTCAATTCGATAAAACTAGATATTTCAATGGAGAAATTAAAGTAAACATAGGCTAACAGTTATTGTTTACTGTAAAGTTCGTAAAATATTTTTACTTTACTACAAAACTGACCTAAATAATAAAACTTATTATACATATTATTTGGCGCCTTAAAATAGTAAATTTAGTATCTGTACTGCCCAGTAAGCTGCATTAACATTAACTGTTCAAGATAGTCTTACAGTTTGAGTGTTTCCCATCATGTACACTTTACTCCCTCTTACAGTTTGTCCCTGGAAAAGTGTACAATAGCAGTTCTACTGTGTGTACAGACCTTGATGTGGGTTGAGTGCACACAGCCACACTTTGTTTTCAGTTATCAAGAGTGCAGTGGACTCTCTCTCTACATGAATAACAATGTGTACTATCCTGAAATTTGTTTACTTCACATGTTCTTTAAACAAGTGGCAGGTAGTTTTGACAACTTACCTGAATCAGTTACCATACGTATGCTGAATAGAAGTAAGTGTTTCTATAAATTGGTGGATTCTCCGGTTTTATTTTTAGTATACATAACATGTTGATGCTTACAAAGCTGATTTACTTCAGAAAGTGATAAGCGACTGCTGACAAAATGTATGTAGATATTCCTGTGAATGAAGAATACTCATAATAGAAAATGTTTACATTTTGTTTTGTGTACACAACATATCGATGCGTCATTCGTATGCATCTTTTTTTTGCTGGAACTACGTATGGTCTCGTGCACGCCACGTGCCCTAGAAGTGATGCAACCCTGAACGGCAGCTACCCAAGCCTGCATTCCGTCTCCTTAAATATGGTGGATGCCTGGAGGCCACCGGAGTGCAGCGGAAGGAAGAATATATTAAATTGCCCGTGTCTTAAACAAAACCCCGTGAGAAGGGAATACCAGTAAACCACGCCAGTGTAGTTGCGCTTGAACTCGCGGAGCCTATACCACCTGCACAACAGGAAGACCTGCTTCCAGTCACCCCCGATAGATGTCAGCAAAGTACAGCTCTGTGTACGAGGGAGGAGTCACCCCACCGAAGCTATCCGAAGGCCAAAGATACCAGATGCACCTCCAACGCAGGAGAATACATGGCCGTGCACCGCTGCAGAACGGCAGTTGATACCAGCAGCTCGCCTTTGCCCAAGTCATGCCAAGGCTCTCTGCTCTAACTGCTCTCCTCCACCTCGTGAAGAACACCCAGTGATCACCAGTACCCAACCCCGGACTTCAAGCATGCGCTGCAGCCCCGAAGAGTTGTCGTTCCCTCCTCCCCTTACACTTGACATTGCCGTCAAACCCCATACTTCCCCCTCAAGTCCCTTTAGGACACCACCTGCTTCAGTTAGGGTTTAGTTGTTATCATGGCTACCTAATGCATTACTCTTTGCCCTTATAGCACGGCCCTCATGCCAGGCTCTTCAAGCCGACAGGCCCCTTCACCTGTCTTTGCTTTACTTTCCGAGAGTTAACAATACCTTGGTTACAGTAGGAGAGTATGGGTCACAGTGTTCTATTCTGGGTAGAATAAAACACGTTACTAGTCTAACCTCAGTCTTCTCTTTCTTGTGTGAATTGTGCATAGTCAACCCTGGTAAGCGTCGCCCCGCAGAGGAGAGGCAGGGAACCACGGAATGTGAGACTTGTTTGCCGAACTTAGCGTAAGACTGCAGCCTATCCCCTAAAAAGGACTGGACATTAAGTCAGCAAATGCAACACATTAGACGGCCACCCACACTGTAGACCAGGCATGCAAAGGTACCTGGTATGCACGTACATACACACAGTAGAGCCCCAACCATTAGCAAGACACTCCTGCCCCTAGACCATCACGTGTCAANGGTATGCACGTACATACACACAGTAGAGCCCCAACCATTAGCAAGACACTCCTGCCCCTAGACCATCACGTGTCAATATATTTGATAATGTTCTTAATGAAATTTTAAATTTGGGTATTTTATACTAAAGAAAATAAAAATTGATATTTGTATGATGTGTTGAGCCAACAGCTGTGTAGTCGGGGCAGAACTGCCTGTAATCTAGATGAGCATGTACATTTGGGACGGACTGGAATGATCAGTGATACAGTCGCACTGGTTAGAGTAGTCAAACATCACTACCTCAACTAAGAAACTGAAGTGAGNCTGGAATGATCAGTGATACAGTCGCACTGGTTAGAGTAGTCAAACATCACTACCTCAACTAAGAAACTGAAGTGAACCTCGTGCAACTAGATGTATACATTGCTGTTACTAGTGGTTGTGACCATTAACGTATGATCACTGTAATCTTTGTTCCATCTGTTTAAGTAAAAGACAATTTTTACAGGGATAAGAGAGAGAATGTCGCGAACACAAGACTGCAGCAGGTGTTACCTCGTTAGTAGGGTAATTAATGTCTTAAAATGTACCGTATACANCTGGAATGATCAGTGATACAGTCGCACTGGTTAGAGTAGTCAAACATCACTACCTCAACTAAGAAACTGAAGTGAGCCTCGTGCAACTAGATGTATACATTGCTGTTACTAGTGGTTGTGACCATTAACGTATGATCACTGTAATCTTTGTTCCATCTGTTTAAGTAAAAGACAATTTTTACAGGGATAAGAGAGAGCANAAAGACAATTTTTACAGGGATAAGAGAGAGCATGTCGCGAACACAAGACTGCAGCAGGTGTTACCTCGTTAGTAGGGTAATTAATGTCTTAAAATGTACCGTATACAACTTTCACAATAGTAAGTGTTAAGGTTCAAGGTTGGGAAGAAATTGTGTGTAGGTTTAGCTGGCCAACACTAGGCTCAAGTAGGAAGTGTGTATTTAAAGAAACAAATAAATTTTCTGTTAGGCTGTAAACTTATATGCAACAAGTAAACTCAGTTTGCAGAAATGAAGAATAATGCAAGTTATCACATTACCGTAAACAGGAGAGAGAACAAATAGTATGAGTTGACTAACAGCACAGCTGAAGACGGCCATTACTGCTGACCCTGCAGAGAACAGTACACCAGGCGATGCCTGATACGGCACGTGCCACACCACTGTGGGGCAATGCAGTACAGAGTTGGCATGATGCAGGTCACTCTGTAACACGCAATGGGCACAGAACAAGACTGCCGAGTGTTTCCTTGCGTTGCAGCATCCTGTTCCTGCACAGAAGCTATTCGAAGCCCCCGGGTTGCTTGTGGATGTTCTGGAAGCCTGCATCTCCCACATGTCATGTCAGCATCACGTGGTTCATTATTGCAAGATGGGGGAATACAGTAAATGCATGTAGCTTGCTAAATAGTGTTGGGATCAAGGAACTGAAGTCAGTCTGTGGTTTCCACGAAGTCATTCCCTTAATTAAGACCGCTGTGAACGGATGTTGTCATCCGTAAAGAGGAAATGCACACTCTTTGTACCCCAAAAAATCCTGCTGTTCTCGTGTAACGCATAGCCAGTGCACACGAGGCCTATATGATGCCACTCCAGAACATGATAGTGCGTGATACTGTTCGCTGTAGTGGACCTTTCTGTATGTACGGGAATCTNGCATCTCCCACATGTCATGTCAGCATCACGTGGTTCATTATTGCAAGATGGGGGAATACAGTAAATGCATGTAGCATGCTAAATAATCAAGGAACTGGCCGGCCTATCCAAAAAGTCAGTCTGTGGTTTCCACTAAGTCATTCCCTTAATTAAGACCGCTGTGAACGGGTGTTGTCATCCGTAAAGAGGAAATGCGCACTCTTTGTACCCCAAAAAATCCTGCTGTTCTCGTGTAACGCATAGCCAGTGCACACGAGGCCAATATGATGCCACTCCAGAACATGATAGTGCGTGATACTGTTCGCTGTAGTGGACCTTTCTGTATGTACGGGAATCTNATATGATGCCACTCCAGAACATGATAGTGCGTGATACTGTTCGCTGTAGTGGACCTTTCTGTATGTACGGGAATCTCTATGAAGGCTGCATGGACTTTGTGGACAGGGCACAGCCCTATTGTTCCCTTCTCCACACTATCTGGGCAGTTTAGTGGGCAATGTGGTGTGTCCAGACGTATGGTACCCTCTGACAGGAGGGGTTTCTTCAGTACACCCATCTACTACTGTACAGTTGTCTGATGTGACCCAACTGCATCGTCTGCCAGTTAGGCCCAAATACTAATCTTCTTGTGGTGCTCTGTTTCTTGGGAATCGAAGGATCAACTGACATTCCAACCTATCGATAGTGCTGCCAGATAATGACACGAATGTGAAAGGCTTTGGATGCCAACATCTGAATTTTGCCTCTCCATTCACCCAACAGCTCTTCCATGTACATAGATTTTCTAAACCAATGCAGTTGACTGCGCACCAATTTGACATCAAGAACATGCCCACTACCGATCTGTTCTGCCTACTGCATCTCGGTGCAACATAACTGCCTGCCTCTGATCATAGTGTTACAAATCACCTGAAGCATATCAGAGTTTATGAGGGATGAAGGTCTTAGCTGTATCTTTATGGTATAAAAAAAATTAAATTTAGTTAATTTTGCTATTATTTACAACATTAAACAACCTAACTATTAACAATTATTATTCTCGGCAAGTGCAATATTTAATGCAAATTTAAATTCTAATTAAAGTCCTTGCTACACTCACTTAATTAACTTTTATTAATTACACGTATTCAAACAGACGTTTGGAATAGTAGCAATAGACAGTCANGCTACACTCACTTAATTAACTTTTATTAATTACACGTATTCAAACAGACGTTTGGAATAGTAGCAATAGACAGTCACATGCACATACATCCAGTTGTACAGTCTTGCTAGTCAGTCTCCATTTTCCTCCCTCTTTCTCCCCCGCCCATCGTACAGATGCTTGCAGACTTCTCTCTGGCTGGTCAGTGTTTTTGGTGTTCGTTGCTGCTNTTTCTCCCCCGCCCATCGTACAGATGCTTGCAGACTTCTCTCTGGCTGGTCAGTGTTTTTGGTGTTCGTTGCTGCTTCGCTGACTCCGCACACCTGGTGCTTAAGGCGGTAAAAGGTCCAAAACTCCTGACTTGGAAGTCCACATAGGTTGGTGGGCACGTTCCAGAAGGTTGCTCGCACCCCGAGTCATGCGGAGAGAAGCAAGGCAATGACCTAAACATTCTTGTAATGATAACCCCAGACATTGTCTCCAAGGACAGGAAATGCCAAGAGTACTGATAGTCTCATCATGGCCCATGCTCNTAATGATAACCCCAGACATTGTCTCCAAGGACAGGAAATGCCAAGAGTACTGATAGTCTCATCATGGCCCATGCTGCAGTTACTGATGTCCTTGAGCATTGTGCTATACGAGCGCTCGCGCAGCTCCGCCATGTTGCTGCTGCACAAAGGTAATGTTTTCACTGCAGTATGTAAGTGAAATTACTAAATTATGTTACAAACAGAGGTGAAGCAGGTATTAGCAGTCTGAGGAAAATTAAATTTGGTTTGGAAAAATGAGGCAATTTTGAAAGAGAAATCGAGATGCCGCTTTTAGCAATGCATGCTAGCGAAAACATTAATTCTGCAGTTGTTTTCAGAATGTCTTAATTTAAACCAAATTTTAACAACTTCCACCAATAAAAATTGTTTTTTTGTTTGTTTAGTTGCACAGTTTAGCCAGTAAAGCACATATGGGAACAACTGGCACACAAACTCAAAGTTTTAATCAGCATCATCAGTGTAGTACTGTAACATCGTAGAACATGCCAACATGGCTGATATTGCTAGATAACATGGCACACAGTATAATAAACCATATGAAAATAAAGGAATTCCACCACGTGGATGAGCAAGTAATAGTTAATTCTGTAAATGATTTTTGTAATACAGTAATACCCCGACTTACGCTACCCCGTTTTACGCGAATTGGGAGATATGCGGTTTTTCTTTTTGAGTGCCGTGCGCCTCGGCTCTCCCAACCCGCCCAGTCAGTGTTCGGTTTACGACAGGTTCGAACGTGTTTCGCGTGGAATTTTTTTACGTACGCAGTGCGTTTTATTGTTAACTCTAATTATGTCATCCAAAAGAACAAAAAATGAGTCATTTGAATCAAACAAGAAAAGAAAATCACTATCTTTGGAGTGTAAACTGAATATTATCAAAGACTTTGAAGCAAAAATTAAAATTTGTGAATTGGCAAAGAAATTTGACGTACCGGAATCAACAGTCCGAACAATTATAAAAGGCAAAGAAAAAGTTGTGGAAGCTGTGAAAGATTCTCTATCTTTGAATTCAAGCATCATTCGTAAACGTCATGGTGTTATCGCTCAGATGGAAACATTGTTAAAATTATGGTGTGATAATCAAGTACGAGTGAAAAATTGTCCTGTTGATAAAAACACAGTGTGCTCTCAAGCTAAGCAGATTTTTGAGAGACTAAGATAAGAAGCTGGAGAGGCGGCCAAAGATGAAATGTTTAAAGCTAGTAACGGCTGGTTCTGCCGATTCAAAAGTCGTTGTAGTTGGCATAGCATCGCAGAGAGTGGAGAGGCGGCAAGCGCTGATAAAGAAGCTGCATCTTTCTATCCAGAAAAACTCAAGACAATCATAGAAGACCATGTTCAACGTAGACGAAACCGGTCTTTTTTGGAATAAAATGCCTAAAAGAACTTTTATCGCGCGTGAAGAGAAAACCTTTCTAGGTTTTAAAGCTGCCAAAGATCGATTGACAGTGATGGTTTGTGCGACTTCAGCTGGTCATTGTAAATTGAAGACCTCTCTTAGTTTATCACTCAGAAAATCCAAGAGCCTTAAAAAATTAATCTAAAGCTGGTTTGCCCGTCATTTGGAAGTCTAATGCGAAAGCTTTGGTGACAGGTTCTTTCTCTTTTTGAAGACTGGTTTGGCCATCATTTTATTCCTGAAGTCAAACGTTATTGCCAATTAAAATAAATCCCATATAAAGTGATGCTAATAATTGACAATGCACCAGGTCACCCTCCTGCTACTCTGATTAATTTCGACCCACGGATGAAAGTTGTATTTTTGCCACCAAACACCACCAGCTTGCTTCAACCAATTAACCAGAGAGTCATTAAAACATTTAAAGCTTACTACACAAGACAATCGTTTGCGCATCTACATGAAGCTATGCGACAAGACAACGAGCTTTCTGTCAAAGACTTTGGGAAGCAATTCAATGTTTTATAGATGCTGTTAGAATTGTTGGACAATCTTGGAATGAAATTTCACAAAAAACTTTGAATGGCATCTGGAAAAAAACTACTGTGTCCATTCTTTTTCACCACCGAAACCCAAGGAGAATCAGCACCAGATCTGAACAAATCGATAGTGTAATTGAAGAAGTGGTCGATATTACCAAACAAATTTAGAGGTGGATGGTGCTGACGTTCAAGAATTGCTGGATTCACACAATCAAGAGCTGACAATTGACGAGCTTATAGAAATGCGTGAGCATGAGCAAGACATTGAACAAACTGATTCGTTAGACCAAGTTGAATCAGAAAATCAAATGACGATTGCAAACTTAACAGAAGGCCTCAGTTCAATTGAAAAGGGGTTACAAATTTTTAGAAAAAATAGACTCCAACGAAGAGCGCATTTCTACTACAAAATGGGGGAAAAAAAGTTATTGGCGTGTTACAAGGAAATTTTGCGTGAAAAGAAGAAAAATTTAACTCGTCAGGCGACAATGTTAGAATATATGAAGCCTTCTATGTCAAAATAACTTTGGTTTACATTTTTTTATTCATAACAATGTAAATTGTTTTATTATCTAACATTTTATTAAACATTTTTCTTCTAAATTATTGTTTTCTTTAGACTCTTGGTCCCAATTAAACATCATTGATATGTATTTATATGTAAAATTGAACCCTGACTTACGCAAATTCGACTTACACGGTTATCGTTCTGTCCCACCTAAAGCGTAAGTTCGGGGTATTACTGTACTGTTAATCCAAATTCTGCTGTTGGAGCTTCAGGACTTGCATCAAAATATGGCACAAAGTTTTAGTAAGAGAGTGGAGAGAGGAGGATGGAGCAGCGCTGGAATGAGAGGGTGGGGGAAATGGGAGATCCCCGGGAAAACCCGCCGAGCAACGGCATCGTCTGGCATGATTCCTACTTGCTCAAATCCAGGGGGGCGACCCTGCTGGGAATCTTACCTGGTTTGTCTAGGTGGGAAGAGAGTAGTCTAACCACTACTACACCGAGGCCCCGCTGAGTTTTACAGTCATCAGCAGGACAATGCACGAGAAGACTGGGCAGTGACCCACGTCAACAAACATCTGGCGACAAGTTAATAGTTAGCGGCTGACGGAGGCTCGGACAAGTGAACCATCACCAAATATTTGAAAATATCCTGTAGATGAGAAACTACAGGCTTGGACCCTCAAAACAAGGATGCGGTGAAGAATTCCCACACTAAGATTCTGTCCATCTCTGCACGCTGGAAGACTGATAATGTGAGAGTGCAGCCACCGACTGCCAACTCTGGAGAGGTAGCCAATACCATGTCGAGTGGTGGTGTATGCAGCAAAGGTGATCCAGGGACTAAATTCTTCACAGTATCCATATCTAGTGAGTTTATAGGGCAAAAAATTGATGCTACGGAGTTCCAATTGAATCACACTCGCATGCTTTATTGACTAATTCCATGTTTGCTTTTAGGATTGGTGCCATTTTACACTAGCAAGCAGTTCAACCAGTTGTGAGGTTTTGCAAAAGTTGAAGTGTTTTTGACATCAGCATGTGCAAGGTACAGCATTCATTACCATGCACCTATTCTGTTTTATTCAAGACATGTCATTTGATTACGAAACTTACTGGGAGCAATTTGTGTGGGCCATGAAAAGGTGATTACACAAAGTTTGATTATCCTTTGTGCTATAAGTTAGCTTGTGATATTCTGTTTTATACGTAGTAGTGGTAAGTAAATGCAGAAAATATCCCACATGTGAAGTCTAGGCCACTACAATTACATAGCCATAAGTTGGACTTAACCTGGATTGATACAAAAGTATAACTTTACATGTCTTTGATAAGGAGATACGGTGGGAGTAGACAGCGTGGTTCCCTCTTATGTCATGGGTAAACTGGAGCAAAGCTCTCTGAGCCACCAGCCACACTGCTGGACGCCTGCTCAAGTTCACCGCGACACATTCCAAATCAGACGCCACATTGAATGCACCAACCACCTTGAATACCTACATTTAGAGACCACCGTACATCCCATTCCATGCCAAGAAATCTCAGTCGTACATTCTTGCCACCCAAACCGACTAAAACAAGCGATACAGGCTACCCCAGATCCTTGATTTACTAACAGCTTCAACGTACTACTCCAACCACAGATCCTCAATGAAAGATCAGCAACTCAGCTGTTCCTCCAGTTGTCCCTCACCACGAGGGAATATACAAACTCTGGACCATTCTCAGCTGCCGACACAATCCTGGCCTGAGCACCACTCACTCAAAACTTGTCCTCCAAACCATGATATGTCTAATCCCTCATTTGCTGACTTGTTTGCTTTGCATCCTTGTGATATTATATGTTGGAAGACATATACTGTACACGAAACTGCTGTTGTAAGTCCTTACTCTAGTCCTGTATTGTATTCCCATAATAAAATTAAACAAACTGATGAACAAATTTTATTCATATTTAAGCAGAATACAAAATCTGTACAACCATATTTCACCTAAGAAAATCTGTTTATTGGTCTTCATTTTGCAATGTGTGCGTTATCTCAAGGTTATATTTGCTCTAGTATAATAGTACGAAGTGTTGGGACTGCCAGATGGCATATGGGTTAGTGAGTGTATCATTAGTGTTGCAGCACTCATCTACTGGGACATCAATTATTTTGGACCTAACAGTCCTGATCATGCCACACCGGCACAATCTGTCTTTACGAACATAACATTCCAACAAACTGGAAGCGTGGAAAAGAAAAGCTGCCAACAACGAAAAACAGTAACTGACGAGGGAAATGCTTTTGGGACTTGAAATGCTACGTAAGCTGGGATGCTGCGCTGTATTTCCACTCAACTTGAGGAGCTACAGGCAGGCAACACTCTTACTAGTGTCAATGCGATGAGATTTTTCTTCGCCAAGGAGCTGCCTGGTAGCGTGTAGTCGATCAATTCACTGTGCTCCCTGCTTCTAACTGTTGTTCCGGGCAGATGCCAGGGAAATTTTGTGAGATGGTTGGGCATAATCAAACCAGCCCTGTATTCTACCAGATGGTTGAGCGTAATCAAACCGGCCCGGCATTCTACCAGATCGTTGGGCGTAATCAAACCTGCCCAGAATTCTACCAGATGGTGTCATTGTAGCGAGGACATCGACATGTACAACCCCGAAAGGCAGAAGCGATATCGCCCGAAGCTACAGAAATGTTGGGAAGGCCTGTACACGATCCTGAATCCTGAAGCAGACCAATGACGTGTTCTGCCAAATTTGTCGGCATGGCTGTTGGGTGAAGCCTGAGGAGAGGGCACTGTTACATGCAAACAGTCCCTCTTGCGTGCATAAGTGTCAATCCTCGGTGCCGTGGGGTTAAGGTTGACAGCTAACCTAAACTGGCATCACCCTTCTCTTCGCCTGCTGGAGGGGTCGGCGGCTGTTGGCTACTGCACATCTCTCTCGGCGCAAGTCGACACGTGAAGAATGTTCTCTAGACCTGGATGCTACTGTCGCTGTTGTTTCACTAGTACACCTTAACGTGCGTGCGTGTTTAGTTTACTGCGATGGGCAGGGAAACCATGGCGAGAAGCCTTCATAACACTTGACAAGAGTGAAGGGCAAGTTGTATTACTGTGTTGTGTGTTGGATACAAAGTAACGAGTGTTAACTTTCAGAAATACTTGTTACTCAAATACTCACAAACCAGTTGTCGGTACAACTGAGCAGACTCGGGTAGGTTTGTGTCGACAGAAACAGATGCCCAGTGGGAAAATAACGAGCGCTCGAGCCAGCCCATCTTGAGATCTCCTGGAGCAAGGGTGGGAGTGAACAGTTCTGTATGGAGAACTAGTCATTTCAAAGACCTAATTACCTAGATCGTCGTTTGCGAAAGAGTTAGTTTAAGTAAAAATGTTTTCTACACTTCCTTCAGTGCCAGTCCAGAAAATAATATGCATCTTCAGGGAATGAGAAATACCTTGTACAAGAGGAATACCTAAAAAACCAAACCAATTTGGTTTTCTTATAAAATAAATTTTGCAAATAGCTGGTTTCATGTGGAGTAAATCAATTAAAAATGAAGTGTAAGTAAGTAAAATAGAAAATACAGGATCCAATAAGCACGTACAACGTTGTTTGGGACTAGTACAATATGTAAATAGTAGTTTTATAATATGTCGTCGACATTTAGTGGATAGCAGAGACGNCGTTGTTTGGGACTAGTACAATATGTAAATAGTAGTTTTATAATATGTCGTCGACATTTAGTGGATAGCAGAGACGACAGTACTGCAGTGAAAGATTGGACATTGATTAGAACTTGCCACGCTGGAGACGGCACCGGCGCCATCTGCCAATCACGTTCGTGGAGTCGGAGCAGTAAGTCACACATTGGCATTAGCTTCTTGCTAATCACTTTCACATCATTACAGTCCACACTTGCACATCAGCAAAGTAACATATTACGTATAATTACATGGACCTGCCAAAGACAGACGGTTAAAGAGCATGCTTTGATTGTTTATTAGCACAGATATTTTTATTGTTGAAACAGATTGATAAGCTAATGAACCTATGTTTTAGATATCAGTAGAGAACTTTAACCATCACATCGTTCACAGCCAATGACGTGCTCACTGTGAAAGGTCCACAGAAGGTAGGTAGGTAAAGAGTAATGAATACCTGAATGTTCCACACTTATCATTTATTCACCGGACTTCATCACTGATGTACATATCACACNGTAAGCTAATGAACCAATGTTTTAGATATCAGTAGAGAACTTTAACCATCACATCGTTCACAGCCAATGACGTGCTCACTGTGAAAGGTCCACAGAAGGTAGGTAGATAAAGAGTAATGAATACCTGAATGTTCCACACTTATCATTTATTCACCGGACTTCATCACTGATGTACATATCACACACAACATGACCATCACACATCACTTGCACTCTTACGTATATGGTTCTGCTATGCACAAGAAAATATATCAACTAAATACTGTACAAAGCTGCCTTCAAAAAGACTATTCTCAACATAGACTAGTGGAATGTGACAATAAGTACAATGTCCCAAAAAGTTATTCAAATATGTTCATTAGAACGAGTTGTAACAATTTGTTGAAACCAACACCGCAAGCACCACGCATAGCAAATACGCCATCGATAACATTTGTAACAATATTCATTAGAGTAGTCGCACACAAAGCATTAGCGGCTTGTTACAGAGAAGTGTGTGTTAAGGAAGTACGCATAGGAACAATATACAGTAGAACCTCGCTCTCGCAACCCCTCTTACCAACACCATCTCTCTCTTTAAAAACCCTTTTTTGAGGCAACGTAAAAAATTCTGCAACTGAAAAAAGTTACAAATTTGAGGGAAATTAGCTAGAAAATAACTTGCTATGCATTGAGTTTCTCTTGTCAAACACTGTACTGAGAGTGGTGCGTGTCTACAGATAGATGCCATCCCCCATTTTGAAGTGCAGGAGTCCAACTATGTCAAATTTTCCAAACCCTATTCAAGCCAATCCCTCACTAATAATGCTATTCCTGGAAACAATGAGGAGTCTTAACAGTAGAGTTCTTCTGTAATCAACTTGCATATATGTAACATGCACATCATGTTGACATTATAACACAATACATAAATTAACAAATGTGACAGATACGTGTGAGCAAACAGTGCAAAACTTCTTTCCATGTGCATTAAAAAGTGCAGGGGCCCTATTCTCAACTTTTTCCTGTCTATATGAAGACATTTGCCGCTTAACTACCTTGGCAAGGCGAAATGGTATTCTGTAACTCAATATGTCTCCATGGTGGTCTTTCGAATGCCTCGCGACAGTCTTTACGTAAAGACCAGTCGTCAAGGTGTCTTTATGAACTAAAGTGAAACGAAAATGGCCGACGTATTGAGGTTTATTCTTCAAATATGTCTTACAGAAAAGGAAACGTTTTAAAATGCCCTAAACATGATAAGTATTATCTTCTGTTATGTTTCCGCACAAATAAACGGTGTCTGGAGTACATTTGAGGAGTATATTTCACAATTCGCTAGCGACACTCTCGTTTTAATGTAACTAAGAAGTGACGGATTCAGCCACGGGTCAGTGCTGCTATCTCGTGATGCTCAAAGTACACTAGTGACATCTGAAATCTTGTATCCATAGAAAGAGAGAAATTTATTTTAGAAGTGTTATTCAAAAATGTATTAAGAATAAATTTCACTAATAGTTAAGTATTCACTATAATAACAAAAATTGTGACGCAATGCATTCTGTAATAACAAAAAAAATATAATTCAACAAGCAGTTCGTTGGTTTCACAACACAGCCCGTTGCGATGCCAAACATACATATTTGCACAATAATATCAATAAAGATATGGCTTACAGAGTACCACATGAAGGCGCTTACGAGTAACCATCGTTATGGCCCTCTTTATGATACAGACGATCGCGTTGACTGTCTTTAAGCAAGCTCAAGTTAGAGAATAGGGCCTCAGAGCACATGTGGCCATTAGCGACAGGATGGGACAGAGGTGTTTAGTTTCATGACTGATCTCAAACTTGGCCGTAAACTGCACACTGTGTTTACAAATGCAGCTTTGTGAACTGAACAGTTCAATGTATTTGGTGTTTCAACTGAAATTTACCAAACAGAATTGCACTGATTGTTTTACACTCCATTTTACATTTATAACAACGTGTGTACTTAATTCATTACAAATAATTTTACTGGCAGGTTACATTTTAAATGATAAATCAGCACTGTTTGAACTTTGAACTTGCCCGACATGAGGTCGGCAGGTACCATAGGGCTTGATACCTCGTCGACAGCGAGGCCGCTAGAGACGGAGCAAGTTGCTCAGAGAAGCAGGAACGAGGAGGGTATCGACCATGGCGTGTAGTGAGGAACCATCCCAGCATTCACCAGGAGCGATGTCGGGAAACCAGGGAAAACCAACGTCAGGATGGTTGGACCGAGAGTTGAACCCGGGTCCTCCTGAACGCAAGTGCAAGTTTTACTAGCGTGCCACGTCGCTCACTCTGTCTTCCTGCCATATCTTCAAATTGACAGCAGGAAGAGAAGCAACTGCTACTGGCGGTCACAATAAGACACGTAATAACTCTGTGGGAGATCTGGTGCTTTGTTTGAAATATTAGTGCGTCAATTCATAGTCCTGCCAGTTCCAGCACACACCATGGTCAACAAGTCTTGTTATATTAAAATACCAGCACTATCACTAATTCATGAATAATCTCACTGTAGTTTGTCCTAACTTTGAGTCTGGACAAAAGATAGTATTAATGTTGTACACAATGAAAAACAAATATGGAAAATGTTAAAATAAAGGCAAATTATCTTGGACTTTGATAATATTAACCTTTAGTGAAAAAAATATTCAATGCCTTCTAGGACAATCCAGTAAATAAAACCACTAACACCTGTGCATGGAAAATTCTTATCATTTCTAGATTTCAGTCTGCTTCCCATCCCTGCACAAGTATAGATTACAAAATATACAGAATTCTGTCCCATTACCAAATAAATGTCCGAATGCATTGGGGAGGGAACGACCACTGTACTCTTGTTTCACCACATTGACTGAAACAAAGCCGGGGACTGCCTGGACTAATGTCGCACAACTTTACCCTCTTCCGTATTGTTTAATGGTGGTGCATGCAATATAACTAGCTAAGCAATACATAATACTAACTTTAACCCTACATCAAGGCTACCTTTAAGGTACTTTTAGCTCCGTAACATGACATGTTGCATGTGCGAACAGTTTCTGTAAGGAGTGTGAAGTCCGTACTCCAGAGCTTGTGCAGCACTTGGCCACAAGTATTATTTATTTATTATGTTGAAACTTACTGTGATGTGCCTTCAGAAGGGGGAATCATCATCTTCCACTTAATGAATACATGTTGTCGTGGTAACGACATACTAGCCACTGGAATTGTGCAGTTAAGGGAACCGCTGTGTCTATGGGTTATATCAACATCACTTTACCCGACATCTATAATGAAATGAATTTGCCAACACCTTCAAATAAACATGTTCCAGTGAAAGATCAGCTGTCATTATGTTCATTATATTTTGTTTACATGATTTTATAGTTTTGTACACATCTGTCTCTTAAAAATTGTTAAAAGCCCAAGTTTTAAAATAAAATATTATTTGCAGGCAGAAATTGTACGTTCAAACTTTTCTATGCGAGGGGGCAGATTGTGCTTTCCAATTGCTCCCAACCTTGTAACTTCATATTATCTGTCTTATTTTACTCTAATTTGTGTTCCAGGGTGGTTTGTAAAGGTTGCACACCTTCCTCATGTCTTGGCTCCACACGTCACGAAACTGCGACTATTGCAAAGAACTGTTGTGCACATGCATACTTTTCGTAAGTTTACGCGGGACTGTCCCTTTGGTTGACATCAAGGCGATACTCTGCAGCTACATCTGAGTTTGGTCTCCCCTGGCTGACAATCTACTTCACCTCTTGTCCTGCATCCAGCATCTATATGCATCACAGTTATGCCTCACACTACGCACAGGACTTTGCTTCCTAGCATGCGTCACATGTCTGCTCACATGTTGTGAACTGACTAACGAGAACTCGCATCCAAGCTTCAGAGGGTTTGCAGGGAGGTCGAGACATCTGGGCGGCTCTTATTCTTATCATAGGGATCTTGATAGCCAATGAGAGTGAGGCTAGGTGGATGTGGAGAAGCGCCGAAGTGCAAAGGCAAAGTGAGGGGAGGGGACCCCGAGAAAACCGACCGACCAGCGGCATCATCCGATGCGATTCCCACATTGAATATCTGGGAGTGACCCTGCTGAGAATTGATCCCAGTTGACCTTGGTGAGAGGCGAGACTACTACACCAACCACGGGCCTCGCTTGCAAGGAGGCGAGGAGCTGCGTGTCAGGAACACAGGTACTGCTGACGGGAAGTCAACAAGCAACGTGAGTAGAGTGCAATACAACCTTCGCAGTCGACAGCACCCCCCAGCTGTACAGATGTGTGAGTGTGCCATATCTACCACGTATCTTCAGGCACTTGCTAGGAATACTACTTTCTATAGGCTGTTCACGGTAGAGTGAGCACTTTTGAAAGCCCTCTCATTTGGAATAATAGTCAACAAATATATTTTATTTTAGCCTTAGACGTTAACTTTCGAGTGTGGTGGAATATACACACTGTGTTTATTACTTACATGGCAATACTTAGTTAAAAAGGTGGTTAAAGGATAAAAAATGGCTGAAAGGAAAAAGTAACTTGGCCTTGAAAGTGCTCACTTTTCTGTGACTAACCCATACCATACAGACTTTACCAGAACTTGGCATCATATTACTAAGTGTAAATCTAGTCGGACAAGCCGTACATTTACAGTACAGTTGTGTGGCACAAGCCATAGCCATGCGAGTACTTAAATGTGGTGTAATTGTGTGCATCGCTGTTATGCCGTGGTGGCTATACGTACACTCGACAACACTATCCGAGTGTGATTGATGCACAGGAAAGATGCTACGTCTGCGACGATAAACATTCCCAGTTTCCCCCTCCCACTATGTTCAAACGTGCAGAGAACGTTCATTAAAACACAGCACAGCAGTGTTTCTATGACTACGAACACTAAACAATATTTCAATACAAGATTACTTACTGAAGAGGGAAATAAATGACTTACATGTTTCTCTGCAGAAATCTGTAGGACGAGGTAGAGTTGTAAATAAATACAATGAAAGAAATAATATGAAGGCCGCTACCACCACATTGCCATTGAAAGGCAACATTCAGTTGAACAGTCGTATGTCTACGCTGTAACAGCCAGTACTCAGTGTTTGACAACCGGAACCTCTACGCGAGACACGCTCTCCTACTTCCCAAATGCATTCCTGGACGGCACAATGTACATATAGTAAGTAGTTTACCACATGCACCAGAGCGAGAGCTACAGCACACATTAGTCCAGGCACTCGCATCACGGGCAGTCTGCCAAACCACACACACCCTCGTAAACACGTCACATGCTGTTACACATTGTGATGCGAACACTGCAACTGCGGTTTAGACACCTCATTTTCAATTTACAGGTTGCATGATGATCCAGCACATGGAAAGAATAGACCAACGATTGTGCAAATATACAAAGTAAGCAATATTTCTAATGAAAAACTGCAAGCTGGTACCGACAGGTCCATATACTGTGATGGCAAACCATCTTCACCAGTTCACAAGAAGAGTTTAAACATTAGAACTGTACAGCGAAAGACACCAATGATCAAGGGAAGTTTCAAAACAAAGTGAGGTTACTCATGTACTGTCTTCCATCACTGAACTATAGATTGCAAACATGGTAAGTCAGTTTGCAGCAAGTTAAATACGAGTACGACGTGAGAGACGGAGAGACTAGCGTCTCCGGAACTTATCTTACGCAATGTAATACAGGAGCAACACGCACATTCACACACTCCAAACACATCATGAACAATATTCACAAACATTAACTGCACACACTGTTCAAGAAAATATATGTCACAAGTAATTTACTCTCAATAGACATTTTATAATTATCTTCCATATCTACAATGTTATTTTGATAAATATTTAGTACGGAGGTAAAACAGACATTTTTGTTATGTATAAATGTTTCCACGAGCTTGATTGAAGCCGGGGAGGCGGTCGACGAGTGCCGACGGCCGTAGCACTGCTTGGTGTTGGGACAGAACACAGACGGTTCCCCGACGTTAATGGACGCCGAACCAGAATGCCGTTTGTTGTTGCAGCAGCCAGTACACATTTACAACTTTCTACAACTACAGACGTACCGACGTACAATTGACATCATCATCGTGTAAAACTAGACTTTCGTATTTAGTCTCATCTTTCAGGTACAAGGAGGCTGCTTCCAACAATACCGAACACAGACAACGTTGTCCTGCGTCCAGAAACTACTTTTGTGTGCATTTCTCCGTGGCAGCCGACTTATCTAAGACCACCACGCTGGCCGCTTGCTAGCACATTCAGGAGGGAACAATGTTCCCTGGTTGAACCATTCTGTGGCAGCTTGCGGGTAACTACATCTACACTCAAACCTCGTTCCTCATTTAGACACCTCGCTCGGAAGGAAAGACTTTCGGTATTGCAAAGAGGAAGGGGATAATGAATTGGCCAAAAAAAATTTGCCTCTGAAATATATTAAAACACATTTGAAAGCTGCAACATTTATAAACAATATGGGTTGTACGGACTTTACCGTTGCACAATGTGTCGCATAGTGAAAATAATAATAATAATAACTATTATTTAAAAAAAAAACAAAAAATCAGTTACATTCATAATTGGTAGCGTGCGAGTACGGCCGTTGACCAGTGAGCTGTTCTACACCACTACGTCCACAGGTGCAGTTTTTTTTCCCGTGCTGTACTTGTCTGCCAAGATACAGATGTACAGCACTGCACATTCCATGCCGCGCCCTGTGCCAGCAGCACCAGCCAATGTCGATACTACGCGCGCCGCGCGCGGCAAAGAAAATAACTCTGCCTTTCGCTCTCCTTTTTTGCCTTGCCTGTTCCACCCAATTCAGTACAGTTATTATTTATGAGGAATTTGGTTGTTAGTACATTTTTGGCTTTTTTTTCACTGACCGTGATTATTATTTTGGCTGGATTTGTTTGAATTTCTATTTATTGACGACTTCATTATGCTGTTTCACTTGGATTTCAATGTGTGGCACTTTATTTGTTACAATTGTCGACTACTTCTCGGACACGTTGTTTGGACTGCGATTCGAACATGAGTTTGCACACTATACGTGTGCAAAAATATGAACTCTTGTGTAGAGATCTCGCAATGATTTTCTAAATGTCCTCGCCCTTCTTTCCATATGTCACTGCTGTGATTTAAAAGTTAGCAGAAGAACTGTCTACAGTTCAAATGTGTTTTTAAGCAGAATATTCCCTTGTTTTCTGGAAGATAATACGCAACGCCTCTGCCATTAACCAAAAACTAAAGAAAACAGTGCACACTTTCTTAACGTTATTTTTTCCACGGCAATACAACTTACTTCTCCTTTACCGAATATCATTAATGCCAATCTGCAAGGACGAGGGGTGAAAAATAATAATGGCGAGGTGATCATGTCTTGTTCTTGTTTGCACGTTGTAATATTTCTACTGCTATTGTATTGTTCAGTAAAACCCATTAAAGCCACTATTTGTTATTCTGAGCCAGTCCAAGTTTACCACATTTAATTAATTCTGTAAGTGAAAGCAATATTTAATTTTATACACAACAATACAAAAATGGAAAAAATGATGAGACTACATGAAAACCAAATAGAATGTTAAGTTCTGAGATAGATAGAGAGAGAGAGAGAGAGAGATATATATATATATAAATTCATGCACACTAGTTCCTTGCAGCTGAGAGTACGCTCATAGCTGAGTGTACGCGCATAGCTGAGTGTACGCGTATTTGAACACCTACAAGTGAAGCAGAGTTCTGAAGTTAATATAAGTTGACAGCATGCAGTGGTAAGATGTCTTTTACAGCCAAGACAAAAGTCTACATTAGTTATGAGTAGTGTATGTTTATAAGGCATCGTCACATGACTATATCATCAATACCTGCAACATTTGCAGACTGGCCCAGTCGGCTTTCCGACACAAGTGAGGGCATTCTCAGGCCTAACAACATTACAGAGAACTGCGTACTTGTTGACTAGTTTCAACGAGGAAGCATTGCCGTTTCTAGTTGTGGGATGGCACTCTGGTTCCTCATCCATGCTGATCAATATTTTACTTTTCAGTCTGCTATTTGTAAATGGAAGTGAAATGTTACATGCTTACCACAGACACTTAGTTCTCATTTCAGCTCGCAAAGCGTAACTTACAATAAAATACATTTCCTCTGTGAACGGACAAACACACACTTGAATATTTTGCGATGTTTGAAATCTTCAAGGACATCTAGGGTTAAGTATAAATAAATAAGTAGACGACTGCAGGTGCGAAGGTCTCCGACTGCTTCGTGCGCTGCCACAGGGCTGCTCTCTGGGCGACAGTTGCATCCCTTCTGCCCAATCACATGCCGCCGGGCTTCGGCAGGTTCGTGTTGTACGCTCGGATAACCTCCGACTGAGGTAACGCTCCACCCTCCTCTTGCGAGAACGCAAACCCATCTGTCGAATGCAACACAGTCGGGTTATGGAACACACTTCGAACAATGCCTTAGTATCCGAGTCATCTACTACTGACTATTTCTCTAATATTTAAAATTTAGTCTTTCAAATAATAGTTTGTTTGCTATAACGTTATTTCAATACTTGAAATATTATGTTTGAATTGTATGGAAATGAAGCCAATAAAACACGCATACATGCACTTTGACTGGAATTGTGCTCGCGGGCACTGAACCCAACACTCGCTTGGTGAGCAAGGGAGGTAATGCTGCTGTGAAACATGCAATTATTAATATCTGGTAAAGTAGAGCTTCATAAATACATACACAAAACTTTCTATTTACTTATGCAGTTAAAGAGTTCAAGGCTAAGTTACTTCAACAAAACAAAATAATAATAATTTTTTAATTTTTCTCATTATGTTTATGCCTAAATGAAATTAAAGTTGGTAACATAGAACATGTGAAGTGATGAGAGCTGGAAGGTGACGTGACAAGCCGAGAGGTATTGCCAGGCGGTAGTCGTGCAGAGCGCTGGAACAGCCGCGCGTGTGTACACGTGCGCGCGTCGCACCTCGCCACAGTCACCTCCTGCCTCCTCTCACTTGTATACATGCACGCGAGCGCACAGGCTGCAGGGAGCGACAAGACCGGTGTTTCCACCTCGCTGTTGGTGACACTCGCACGGCTGCCCAGGGCGCTGCATGCAGTGTGCACTAGAGGCAGCAATGCGCAGTTGCCACACACACGAGGCATATGTACTTCAGCACACGTATCTATCCTCAGCAGACGTACTGCCCCGGGGTATATGTGTGACAGTTCAGTACCTGCAGATACAATGCCCCGGGGTATCTGTGTGACAGTTCAGTACCTGCAGATACAACGCCCCGGGGTATCTGTGTGACAGTTCAATACCTGCAGATACAATGCCCCGGGGTATCTGTCTGACAGTTCAGTACCTGCAGATACAATGCCCCGGGGTATCTGTCTGACAGTTCAGTACCTGCAGATACAACGCCCCGGGGTATCTGTGTGACAGTTCAATACCTGCAGATACAATGCCCCGGGGTATCTGTCTGACAGTTCAGTACCTGCAGATACAATGCCCCGGGGTATCTGTCTGACAGTTCAGTACCTGCAGATAGCTGTCATTTACAGCACACTGAACTCTTGTACTCCTCTTTGATGAGTTGTCATCGCACAAGTGCGTACACTACTAGCTATGACATACAATGTCATCATGTAGCATTGCCCGAGATTAAAATGTGGAAATACTTGCCTTGTCACGTCCGACACACTGTATCGTTCTTAACCTGGTATTCTAAACAATTATGTACATTAATAACTAGTTTTTATATTATCTTATAACGTAATGTCTAATCATTTGTTTTAAAAAATTAACCTAATAGCGTAATAAAAGGAACTAAAAGTGACAAAAAGAAAATAATGTGTGTAAGCATATTGTGACATTAAAACCTGGCCAAACTGTACCCTCGTTTCAATGAACGCAAAGTTGAAAAAAATTTATGAAAATTGCTCTACAAAGATGAACTTGAAACATGTGCCATGCAACTTGCACAAACCCAACCTGCCACTTTACGTTACTTCTGCACAAACAAACACAGAAGAAGTACTGTTACTTAGTTCAACATTTCACATTACTCGCCACTATAAAACATGCACGTTGAGGAAGTTATCAATGCATCTCACTTGCTCTACGACACTTGCGAGACTTCTTACATCTGCACCGCTGTTCCTATGCAGTTCATGACCGTACTGTTTACAGCAAACCTCGCAAGAACACAAACTACCTCTTGAGCGATGGAAATATAAGAGATTGAAATACTGACCCAATGAAAGTATATAAATACTAAGCAATGATCATACTGAAGAATTACAAATTAATTTGGTTTTATAACACAAATTACAGTAATTCATTGTTACTAGAACTTTCCAACTCGATATCACTTCTCAGCCAGATAAAAACTAATTAGCATTTGTTGGTCATGAATCTGAAAGTGCAACAATCACCACCTACTATACATACTAAGTGTTCTTAACGATGTACTGGGAACTGTTCCTTCCCACACAACACAAAGAAAGGAGATTTGGGAATCAAAAGCCTTTGTAATGCAATGTTTAGCTTTGACTCTGACATTTACATTCAATGCCCCCACAAGCACTGGAGCGAAGCTGACAAAGTTGCTGCAAGACAACGGCGCTCACACACAAGGACAGACGCCTGCTGCAGTTCCATTGTGGATGTACAAGGCAGCACACGCACTCCCCGAGACCAGCAGGAAACTACAACCAACACACAATGGAAGACGACAGACTTGCAACCAGGAGAGTATCTACACTTCCAGCTTGTGGCATGGGAGGTCTGCCCCTGCTTCCAACATGTACAGNCCCCGAGACCAGCAGGAAACTACAACCAACACACAATGGAAGACGTCAGACTTGCAACCAGGAGAGTATCTACACTTCCAGCTTGTGGCATGGGAGGTCTGCCCCTGCTTCCAACATGTACAGCGAGTGTACATTCCAGTCGTGCCAATACACTTCTGCTATAATTAAAACAAGTGTTAATGTAAGTGCCTAACTGTTGCAGCAGGAATACAAGTTAACCACTAGCTGACCTCAGCTTGTGAACTGTGCACGACGTTGTTCCTGCTGATGCAGCTTGTGATTGGCAATTGTTTCTACTCAAGTGTTTTTTAACGACGACATAGTGCAAGTTTCAGGGCTGTTCCATAATCTGGGAATAACGACATGACCAGCAGAAACTCTTTCTCTCTCACATGTTGTGAATGCTCTGAGGTGTATGTCCTTGATTCTCCCACTTGAGAAGTCACCACCAGCGATCAAGCACGCACACAGATAGGAGTGCGTGCTACTGTGTCCATCCCCTGGACGCACTGCCAGTCGGTGCCGAGATGGCTACTCCACCACTACCACTGCCGTTCACTGCCTGCCAAGGTCATGCCCGATGCAGTCACTCTACGCTGTCTTTCTACAATAAACACAGCGTGTTGCAGATAATTACAAGCTGTTGAATTGTTTCCACTGAACTGTGCAACCAGTTGGAAAGAAAACTGTTGTACCACGCCACAGAGTAATTAAGAACAGTGAGGTGAAACACCCGCTTGCACAGCAAGCTATGGCCGCACATGCCGGGTACATGGCGTCGCTGACCAGAAACATGTTGGAACACTGCTCGCCAATCCACGCCTGGTAACCTGCTTTCCAGCCGGGAGCCCGCCCAATAGAGAACCGCGTGCAGCATGCAGTAGCCGACCAGACAGACGGCTTGTTTCCAGAGCCTCGCGCAGCCAATCAGAGAACGGGTGTGCCCACATCAGAGGAACCACCACGCCATGTCATCTCTCTGTATCTACTGGTCCTGGTTGGAGACTCCCTCACCATATTGCATCACTGCGTACTGTCACAGGTGCACCACATGACATCTTTACAACCTGGTGCAGATGCACAATGACAGGTGATGCAACAACCTGCCTGGTCTTAGCTTCAAGAGAAGAAGGAATACATCCTCTGCTGGAACACGTGTTTGCAGCTCTCAAATACATGGCAAGCTATCTGTTGCTCAGTCACATCACGTTACGACAGAAGGCCTTCTGCACGCTGTATCTGTTTGTATGCATGTTGCGACAGCAGAAGACGATACCCAATCAAGATACGGAGTGCTGCTAAACAAACCAGCAAAGAACAGAAACTGTAGACTATCTAGGATACTTGGAAGAGACGTCAAACTGATAATGACGTAAACACAATAGCTGAAGAGGGAGGAAAGTTTTTTGAAGAACAGAGGACTAGGGAACAGCAGAGAGATGTCGATTTGTAATGCAGCCAGTCAACACTAGGCTCCAAGCAGCGAGCGCACGCAGAACACACGAGGCAAGACGTGACGAAGACAACGACGAACGACACGGTGCAAGGGTGGTTCGAGGTTGATAGCTGAACAAGCAGCGAAGACATTCAGGACTCGTGCTGGAACACGAGACAGAGAAGATGCATCCGGCAAGACGTGAAGGGAACGAACCAACAAAAAGTGAACACATGGGCTGACATATCACTACACAGAACAATGTTGCATGATGTAAGGTGAGTCTGTGGCGATGATAACTCCAGACAGCATCAAATGGAAAATGTCATTACTAAATGATAGAACATTTTTTCAAGTAACGACTTGTGATGCAGTACCGACTGCAACATCTCATTAATTCTGACAATCCCTCGCTGAACTCGTGCACCGCTGAAGACCAACCAATGAGAGTATGCCCGGCATGTAACTTCTCGGCCACACAGAGCCAGCCTATCAGCAGACCATCACCTGTCCCGTCATCATACGTGTGCTGCGAACTCTCAATTGTAGTGATATAAACTACAATTCTATACATAAAGAGGACCATTTGAATAAAATAAAAACAGAAATTGATTAAGCACGTACAAGATATATCCGGAAGTTTGTGTCTATTAGGAAATAGCCTCGGCAGATGAACTGTTAAAATATTATGTTCATAGGAAAAATATTCTGACACCAAAATTTATGAATTAGCAGTGTCTATTAAATGTAAATGATTCACATTTACTTACAGTTGCAAGTAGCATAGAACAAATAGTTGATCTTTGTGCTGCAGCTTGAAATGGCAGCACAAACGCTCCTACCCGTCTTCACTATCTACGCTATTGTGATCATTCCCTTGCATTACAAACTTCTGCCTATCATTCAACTACTTATGACAAAAACCAACACTATGCAAAAATCTCGCCATGGTACTTGTTGAAATCGTATAACCTATTTTCTCATGCATAGCTGTCATAATTTTATTGTAAGTATTTCCTCCTCTATCGTAAAATACTAACATCGCTCTTTAAAGACATACTTTGTTAGAATCATTAAAATCTGTAACTTGTTTATCTTTAAAGTCTTTTTTTCTCTAGGCGATAATAATATTACTTTTGACGTAGATGCAATGCTGTTCTTTCCTTCCTTGCTTATCAGCTGCTCTCTACGTTCATCGACATCACACATTCTTGCTTTCAAACTGTTAATTTGTTTCAATTGTTTCGATTATTTGGTAATTAAAAAATGCACTCTAAATATTATAGATTGACCTTGTTTGTGAACCATTTCCCTTTGTAACAACTGTGGCTAGCGCAAGACTAAGTACGAGTTCAAACTTCATTATCGTTTGTTTATAAACCAAGGCAGAAACATTCAGATATACGTACAAAATATGGTTTCCTCTTAGTGCAAGATCGGACAATATCCTTGATTCAGAAAAATAGCAGTGAATTTGTCCCAGCTGTCATGCACACTCCTTAACAGTGTAAAATTTGAACAGATAAAGATAGTCTTAGGATTTTCACATATTTGTTCAGTAAAATTAGCCTCTTGCAAAAAGTAACTGAATTTTAATTAAATCTTTCGCCATTTTTTGAGCGCATCTGAGAAACATATTGCTTAACTTGGTGTAGTCGCTGTGAGACCATGAACTAGGCAACAGCGCGCACCGTGCGCGGCTACTGGCATCAGCTGGTGAGAGGAGCGCTGCTGACCGACCGACCTCGAGCAGCCAACAAGATGACCACGTGGTTCTGAGCCCAGCGCACTAATGACAGAATAGCTGCTTACACACATGCGGACAAGGCCTTCACTGCTTGGGACAAATTACTGAATTACTACTCAAAACTAAGTAACCTATGTTTCCCACTTAGTTTTCAAACTCTGAAGCTCTATTTAATTATTTATCTTCCACATAACAAATGCAAATTTCTCAATCTTTTGTAATGTCAACAAAGGCAAAGGCAAAGTATGTTAGAGTAGTATTTCAATAACAATCAACAAAACCACAATTGTGAAGAGTGAAGAGTGTGCCAGTACTGTGTTGGACGGGAAGTGACGTAGCGTGCGACTTACGTGACAGCTCCACCTCCATATTTACCCTGGTGGTGGACCGGCGGTGGAAGGCGAACACGCTGCGTACGTTCCTCAGCAGGCGCGCTGTTTCCGTTAATCTGAAAAGCAGGGCGCGGTCCTCCCCAGACAAGGCTCACTGTCGCCAACCGTCGCAACCGAGAACAGCACACAGCTACGCTACCGTGCATGTGCAACACCAACATTAGCATGCGACACCAACACGACAACACACAAGCACGTACCTTGCGCTGCGCGGCGCGGCCAACTGCAAAAATGCTACTCTATCTAACATTCGCTATCTGCCCTGCCAACATTCTCACACATCCTACTGCCTTGTGTTACATTGTTTCAATACTGATACTTCCTATTTCACTTAAACAGCTGTGTACAGTCTATCTTTCCTAAATACAACAACAATACAATACTATGAAACTATGTACCTAGAAAACACTCTAACATTAACATATCTAACATAAAATACATAATTATTTAACATTATACGTACGTGACACTGTGTTACAGTCATGAATCCTAATTTGTTACAAATTTGATCACAAATGTCTTATTAAAAAAAAGAAAATATAAATAAAAATGTATGAACTGGCGACACTATGACCAGAAATAATTTATAATGATCCATGCTCTAGACTAGTTAAAAAAAAACCACTAGTTTCTGACTGAAATAAGTACAAATATCTCTACAATACACCAAATGTTTTACAGGTAATAACATAATGCAACATGTACATTACAAAATTTTGACACACACACTGCAAAATACACACACCAATAAAAATAATTTTTGTTAAAATGGCAGTGAACACAGGATTTCCAGAGTAAACGAAAAGATCAGCAACTAAACATAAATATAAAATTCTTAAATACTTAGTGTACGAACAGTGACAATTACCGGAACAACAAACTCTTGTTACACAACACAATACATATGCTTGGTCTTAGCAGCGGACCATTACATTAAGTACAATGTATTTACCCACCGTATTTAAATACATCGTCCCTGCACACCGAGCTGTACCTGTTACGCAGGTGGGACTCGAACCTGCGACCACTTGGCTGGCCTACTTCACCAGAGTGACTGGGAGACACTGGCCACAGGACGTGATGCGTTTCACAGTTGCGGCACACGTACGTCGCTCACGTTCTTGGTGAAGAACTTGGCATACAAGATACCCTGCTGTTTACTATAGCTGCGGAACAAGGAGCAGCTTCTACTTGCGAGCGTCGCACGACCACGCCACCCTCGTGCCTTCTCATCCACTCTCGTGTACAATCACACCTCCAGGCAGGAGTACGCCAAGCACTGCTACGGAATATCCTCCCTAACAGCAGCTGTATTCGTAAGGCAGTGCGTGCGACGCAGCAGGCAGGCGTGAAGACTTCTTGTGTGGCGACAGTGAGTTGCGTAGGAGGAGAACTCGCTAGCGGCGCGCTGAGCTTGAGCAAGAGTCGAGTGGCAGTAGAAGCCGCCTGTGTCGTCTGCACTCGGGTTACCTAGCTTCCCTTTAAAACTTACGCTGCAACCGCGCATGGAGGGCTTGTCTTCCGTTCCCTACGCACGCACATGGAACATGGAGTAGCGAGTGCACACCGCATGCATTAAACCAATTTCCAAGCTTTTTACCAGCATAATTATCTAAACAGAGTGTCTTCGAATTCTGAAGCAACATGTTCTGCAAGAATGCTAGTCACCAAAAAATACATTGTTTTATATTTGTACAAAATAATGTTCAACTTATAAAAATTCTGTGTAAGAACTCTTTCCTTTCATAAAATTATTTATATCACATAATTTTTTTCCATTATGGCATGTAAAAATTACAACTTTAGTGTTTTTGGAAAGTACAAGTAAAATAAATGAAAATTTTCAGAGAATATTTCAGAAGGGTGACTGAAAGATTAAGGTATGGTTAGTAAAATTTATTGTACAAAAAATTAAAAATTGCTACAAATCAAAAAATATGAAAAAATTTCCTTATTTTAAGCAATTTTTAGAAATTGCTAAAACATTTCATAGTGCGATTTTTAAGATTACTTGAAGTCACCCTTGGTAAATGGGAATTATCTTATTTTGGTGAGATAATTTTTATTATTTGTACACCCCAAAAACAATCCGATTGCGATAATGACATGTTTTTATGCACAAACAATTGTTGTAATAAATGTCGACAAGTTGAACCGTATTTTGTAGAAACATAAAAAAGTACATTTTTGTTGACCTGCACCTTCAAAATGTTTAGCACTTTTTCTAAGAAAAAGTTAAAAGATAATAATTTTTAAAATAATAATTCAAGTCTGTTGGGAAACTAAATAAGTGTAACAGATGTCTATGTCATCATTTGAATGCACAAACTGCATACTTCTGGAGACAATTTGTAGGACAGTGTAACGAAATGCAGAAGATTAACATTTGTCTAGGGTGCACACCACTGCTTGTTTGCAGTTTTGCACTGGAATACTGCGACATTTGAGGCTGACACAAACAACTGCAGGCTAGCAACAAAGTAGTAATGTCGCATCCAGCCCACCGCACTCCGAGACCACGTTCCCCACGCGTGTAGGACCGTGCTCCGAGACCACGTTCCCCACGCGTGTAGGTTGTCTGTCTCGCAGTCTTGCACCATGCTTACCAGTGACCAGCCTCTAGTTCAACAACACCAAGTTGTACATACTTTGATCAAGTGTTCTATCTGGAGGTAATACAGTTACGTGGGCGGTTTGTTGTCCTGTCACCAAGTCAGCAGAAATGTAATATTTACTGCAGGAAGTTGAGCATCTCTGAGTGTTGCTAAGTGTCAATAAAACTCCACAGTGTTCAAATGAGACCACATATGTAAGATTGTTACACTGTTAGGTTAGCATCTGCCAACAGCAGCAAAGCCCTTAGAAGAAGCAAAAAACAAATGTCATATCCATACTTCCTCGTTTTTAAAAAAGGATGCTAAAATATATTTACAAATAATTCACAACATATCAGTCCGTCCACTGCGAAGCAACCCACTCAGAAGGAGCAGAGTGCAGGGACTCGACTGTAACCACCGACGTACAAGTTTTCTATAAAAAAAAATATGTTATTCAAAAACTTCCCCCCACCAATGAGCAGGAATGCGGTAGTTACGCTGGCGAGCAAATAGTGTTTGAATCGGTACAGATGTTGTGTTGGTGCCTCGTCAAGACATATAGTTTGTATAAATAGTGTTTGAATCGGTACAGATGTTGTGTTGGTGCCTCGTCAAGACATATAGTTTGTATGAACATCACCAGAAAAAACACATTTTTTTTGCCAACAAAATGGTTTCCGCATCCGTTGGTTTCCAGCATAACCACCATGTTCAGTAGAAAATCAAAAAGCATAAAAAATAATTGTACTTTTGATGTAAATTGATTGTGAGAATAGTAGCCTACTGCACAGCTTATAACGTCCTCACTTTTTGTTCAGATAAGAATTCCAAAATNGTGTTGGTGCCTCGTCAAGACATATAGTTTGTATGAACATCACCAGAAAAAACACATTTTTTTTGCCAACAAAATTTTTTTCCGCATCCGTTGGTTTCCAGCATAACCACCATGTTCAGTAGAAAATCAAAAAGCATAAAAAATAATTGTACTTTTGATGTAAATTGATTGTGAGAATAGTAGCCTACTGCACAGCTTATAACGTCCTCACTTTTTGTTCAGATAAGAATTCCAAAATAACATAAAACACAAAAATTTCCAAGGTGACTAAGTTTGAATAAAAGCTAAAATTAGTGGAATACAATTCATACAAAAAAATTTCATTATTTTTGTTTAAAACCAAGCTCACTTGAACAATATGCAAATAATATATGCAAGTTTGAAAGGGATTTCACAGCAGTCGTTAAGTTCAGCATATTAAGTGTGCGTTTGAAATCTGACAACTTGCTGGTGTCTGGGCCAAGTGATATGTACTGTTTCAGCCGCCGCTAGTCCCGGGAAGATCACTTCTCAGGACGTGACATCCATTCCGACCCTGCCGAGACTGCAGCAGGTCGTACTGCTCCGGAGCTCTTGCAGGGAGGAACCTCGACATTCGACAGCTCTTCGCAACGGCAACTGTGCTCGTCTGTTGCAACTATTCCCATCTGTGCTGTTTCCAAATATCTTTCAAAACCTAATTGTGACAAATCATGGGAAAAAGAGACATTATCTTCCAAGGAGATAAGGTCCCTTTTCCCTTGATTCATCACAATTTCTGGTAATTTGGAGGGCAAAAACTATTGTGAATATTATAAAACTGTCTCGTTAACTTTTGTATTTTCATTAATGTAATAAATAATGACTTTATTAATAATTTAAGAAATTCAAAATTTATTGAATTATTAATTTAATTCTGTTTGTCACATATTTATGACATAACTTATACAAACGTGAAGTTTTCTACAATTTGATTTAACTGTTTAACAGTTGCAATAATGGCTGCATAATTATCCGAGTACAGATAGACTGCATCACTGATTTGACTGGAATATGATGCACGCTTTTAAATGCCAAATATGTTGCACACAGGGAAATGTAACTTAAAGTTATTTACATTGAAAGTAATATCCATTATTAAATTTTAATTAATTTACACGATGTTTGGGGTATCCGTTGTAGTAATCTTACCCTGCAAGCAGTCAACGGAACTTTAGTATGATTGTCTATGAAGTTTAAATACTATGATGCATTTGTGAGAAGTTTTACTATCACGTCGCCTGTTATGAAAGACTGTGCGAGAACTTTCTGTTGATAAACTGATTTTGCAGATTTCGATAATGAATTTCTTAATAGGCCTACTTATTTTTTGTTAGTTATTCATATGTGAATGAATATACTCCATGATTATTTGTTAAAGACAAATCATTCAGTTTTGTTAAAATTTTGAACTAAAAAAATAATAAACAAATTAAAAGAATAAAATAGTTACAGGTTAAATAAAGTGCAACCTCAAGTCTGGTATTTTTATTTACTGATGGTAAATAATTTCCCTCTGGTTCTATGTAAATGTTATCAATGATCCCAGAAAGTCTTATATATTATATTTTTATTTTTTTGTGCATATGTACAACATCCAGTATAATTAATATGAGACATTGCTTCATATGTATTTGGTTTAAATATATTTGTTTATTTATTGTGCCACTTATTTTTGTTGTTCCATGGCTGTTTATTGTATGTTATTTATGCCAAGGGCTCTCTGCATTACTTTGTTGAATATACATAATTCATTTTATCTTCATCGTGCATGGGCACACCTCCTTGGCGGCATCTGCTGGAAGTTAGCACGTCGTTCAGCCAAGCAGTTCATACTCAACTGCCACCACTGCCTTCCTCTAGGTTGTACGTGGAGTGCTGTCGTCTGACTGCGGGTACGTAACTTGTCCGAGGTCTACAAGGCAGGAGGCACTAAGGTAGATAGTCTTTCTTTCAATGACTTGCTGCATAAAACTGTCAGTGAGGCCCCTATTATATGTCGTGTTGCAAGGTACGTGGAGTGCTGTCATCTGACTGCGGGTACGTAACTTGTCCGAGGTCTACAAGGCGGGAGGCACTAAGGTAGATAGTCTTTCTTTCAATGACTTGCTGCATAAAACTGTCAGTGAGGCCCCTATTATATGTCGTGTTGCAAGGTACGTGGAGTGCTCCTTGTCTAGACATTATTGCCGTAACACTTCACTCACATTTGTCTCTGCTTCCCTTCCTATATAACCCCCAACATGATTCTCTTCGGCATTCCCCCTCTCCCCATGCATGTGCGCTCTGGTAGTGCCTGCTGTTTGAGAAGTAATGGAAGCTCGTGTGTGTGGTAACTAGGGTAGCTATCGTGGTTGTGGCGTCGTATACAAAATTCCTTTTCAGTCACCCTGTCTAAATTATGTTTCATTGTAACATGTTCACCGCTTCACGGTTGCAGTTCCCTGAATATAATTGTATTTGATGCAACTTTTGTTCTTTGTTTTCCGAGTTTTGCTGATGAAGCTCGAGTTTGTCTACATGGTGCAATGGAGACAAAATGGGACAACTTGCTTCTCGCGCTTGTAGGTTTGTTGTAATTTGCTGTGACAAAGTTTGTTGCCATCTAACTTCCTGTTTTCAGAGCAATTTTTAAAATAAATGTTTGACAGTCACTTATTGTAATTTTCAGAATTGCCCTTGTTTATTTTACAGTATATAGTATGTTTACACATTTTATAACTGCAGCTTTGTTTGGGTCCACAAGAGCGCCCGTATGATAATTTTGAAGTTCTTTTAATGAGTGTGTTATCAGTTTAATTATCATTAATTTCTTTTGGNAAGAGCGCCCGTATGATAATTTTGAAGTTCTTTTAATGAGTGTGTTATCAGTTTAATTATCATTAATTTCTTTTGGTAAGGTTAAATGCCCTTCAAGGTCATTTTGGGCTGTTCTGCAAATTTATTTGTACATAAGATTCTCCACTGGTTTCTATTATTGAAATTAATACATTTCACATATATGACTAACATTTGTTTACTGCTTCTTCTCCTGTTGACTTATGTTACTGTGTAACAGTAAAGACAAAGGTGTGCGACGGGTGCCTATGATATGTTCAATACGTAGCCCGTACCAGAAGATTTGTATCTAAAAGTTACTGTAATTCACTCGTATTAGCCCTTTTTCACTTTTAAAAAATATGCATTATAGATGCAAGTAGAAAATAAAAATTAACCTTCAGACATGGAAAATTTCTTAAATGCTATTTGTAAGCAGACATTGTCCAAAAACATAGAACAGTTTAAATGGAGTTCTGTGCTTTATCTGGAGGCCTGGGAGAAGTGTAATCTCTGTTCTGAAGTAGCTCCACGGTATCCACACCGTGCTCCTGGTACTCTGCTGGCAGTCGATACAAAGAACAGTATCTTGAGGGCGGAAAGCAAGCACGTATGCCCTCTCATGTCAACTCCAGGACAGAGCATCCTCACTGCGTTGCCACCAGTCCATCACTGAACGTGCACAGCTCAACAAGCTCCCCTACCGTCTAGGGGTCGCCAACACTCGAGGTTCATTCTTCCAACACTCCTCGTCTGTACCAAGGGTCTAGCCCTTCATGGTGGTACGCTGTACCTGGAGTCAGTCACGAACACTACACAGGGGCTGGCTGTTGTGCTGAGACTGCGTCCTCGACCCCAGGACTGAGGATCATCTGCTGCTACATCATGCCCACGACACTGGCGAGCCAGTTACTGCTGTGTGTCGAGGAGTCAGCGCATCACAGACGTGTAGCAGCCCAGAGGCCTGCCACAACACGACGACTCTTGGCAACAACTCACGTGGGCGGGCTCGAGCGGTGGCTCTAGGTCCTGCCTTAACACAACTGTACAGCTAGTCACCAACTGACAACTACTCTCTTTACTCATACACTTTACGTAAAAAAAAATTAAGTGTGCAGGAATCAATTATATTTCAGCATGCAGTGGATGTAAAAATACATCTATATTTCACTACAGTACCCAAAACATGTATGATATGTTTTGAATTGAAGATATTTTTTAGTAAAATACCAGGATAGGCTGCGATGATTATATCGTCACTGTGATGATTGTAGCGTCACAGTGTCTTTTAGTTGTGACGCCTGGCAACATTTTGAGGAGGTTGGCAACAATTGTTTTTCTTTTGTGTGCGTTGTCTGTATATTTAACATATATTTTTTTAACACTAGCCGACCGTGTTATGTTTACACTATCATTTATTGCTGTTTAATTTTTACATATTAGTATATGCTGTATTAGTTTTAGGGTTTGTAAATTAATTTGAGCAATTTTCCTTTAACGTATTTATTGTTCCGGGAGTCGCCCGAGGCGCTTTGTTTGCGGCCTAGCTTCCACAAGTAGGTCGTGTATGGGAGTTGAACCTCGGCTCTACGACGGTGCAGGAGTCTTGCCTTAGCTGTGCTTCAGTGTGCGTCTGAGCCGAGCGGCACGATGCAGTGGATCACCGCATGCTGGTTGACCGACTTAGTGCGTTTGACGACCGAGAGCAGAAGTTTAGCTCTGCTGGGCTGTTAACAGACTTAGGAGTACCAGCTATCCAGGACTAGTAACATGGACTTAGTTTGTGTACCGTTGCCTGGCCAATGCATTTGGTTTACATTTCGTACGGCAGAATTTGGTAGCGAAACTGTCATCCGCAGTACTAAGCACCAGGCTGGGTTACGGCGGTCCATCCCGCGTTGGTTAGACGCCGATGTGCAGCCGCTAGATACATAATTAAGCACGTAATGATGAATTACTAGCAAGCGGCCCCGGAGTCAGATGCCCGACGTGGCTGTTACGTATACGGCTCTGGTGTCAATTATGAATCACGTATGTGCCTGCTATATCGGACTTTGAAAACTGTGAGCGGTGAACGGTTTTACATGCACACTTACTTGTGCTGAGTTGGAGCCACACGATGACGAAGACAGACCAGGAGTTCTACGGTGGTGTTTCCAAAGAGTCAGCCAGCGTGGGTTCCTGATTGCGGTGTAGCATGGAGGCCATGCTGCCGTGTGCAGTGGGACTTTCAAATTGGAGCCGGCACCCTGCGACTCCCATCTTCGCTTCGTGGGTTACCTGCAGGTGCTGAACTTACAGGTACTGTTATGTCGCTTCATTATTCACACCCATGGCAAATCGAGGGCGGTCACTTACTTTGCATGCACGTGTAATACCACTAACTGTTTAAAGCCAGCTTAGAGTAAACACTACGCCTTAAGTCGCAGCACACCAGCTTTGTTTAATCATTGTAAAGGAGTTAGCAATATTCATTTGTATGATGTTAGTTTTAATTATATTAATTCTGGTATCCACATTTTCTGTAGTAAAAGCAGAATATATTATTTTACCAGACGCCTGCATCAGAAATTTCAAAACCTTCAAAAGGAGCCGAACCAGAGTCACGGAGAAGGGGAAAATAAATGAAATGTGAAAGTGTTGTACAGGTGAGGCAAGTTTGACCGCTCCAGTCACTCTGGTTGGCGGTCTTGGAGCACGTAACTACATCCCAACAACAATTACACAGTTATTAATGTCAAGAGAATGACGTTTGTCAATGTGTAAAACACACATATTTACATATCCCTATCAATTATTAGCTTATTTTTAACATTTTCAATGTTAAATAATTTGCTTCTTGTGCATTTATTTTCAACTTGAACATTAAAGCTGCACGGCATGCGTGTCTACTCCAGAACAAGTCGCAGGCAGCTTGAATACACCACATCCTGCCACTCATATGCTCTCACTCTTACAACTTGCTATTCAGTAGCTGCAGTTGCCCTGCTGCCACGTCACATGACAGACAACACAAACACAAGCATAAAGAACACCTTTTACTCGCGCACTGTCTGGAAAGAGCACAGGAGTAGGGATGATACGAGAGGTGTGCAGCTGGCCGTCACGTCACTAATGCCAGATATCTACAGCAGCTGTTATCCTGTCGCAAGTTACCAGACACTTGTTGCAAGCAGTTTAACTGANATTGGCTTGCAGCTGGCCGTCACGTCACTAATGCCAGATATCTACAGCAGCTGTTATCCTGTCGCAAGTTACCAGACACTTGTTGCAAGCAGTTTAACTGAACATCTTAGTCGTGCCATCGCACGTCATGCCCCAACTTCCTTCCTGTTTCCTCGCGAGTAACTGCAGAGTGTACTTCACGTCGAGACGCAACAAAGTGCCGTAGTGAGCAATGTGTAGTTGCAGCTACGCCCGTAGGCGAGACTGCGAGGTGGTTTCCGGTACGCAAAGGAACACCTACCCTTATTTGGAAAGTTTTACACACTAATGTTGTTACCTGTGGTTTACAACTCCATTTATGTAATAAATACAGTAAGGCTCACAATATTTTTCATTTATGTAATAAATACAGTAAGGCTCACAATATTTTTCATTTTGTTTGCTGCTTTTCAGTGTACTAGAGGAAGATGGGTTCGACTGTTCTTGAAAGAAACATCCTACATACATCTGTGCTACCCGTGGACAGTTAACTTGAGTTGTTGGCTCCTGGGTCGTAGGAACAGGACCCCCCCAACACCAGAACACTTCCACAAGACACAGACCGCGCGACAACCCTCGGTGCCGACCATGACCTTGCTCACACTGGTTACCGAGCGACAACAGCTTCCTCCACGCTCCGTTGCACGGCCTCAGGTCGTCAGACACCGGTCCAGCATGACGACGTTATAATACCCGTGTGACATTCCCAGTCTGAATATCTTGACATGCACGCTATTTGAACATTATTTCCTAGATCTACAATTTTATAGAAATTTTCAGAGAACAATGCAAACACTGAAGATACAGTTTCTGCAGCACTAGAAAAACAAAAAACACAATCCTGCCACAAATTATAGTTTGGCTGCAGTCGGCATAACATTCTGGAAAGAATGCGAACTCAATACTGTGACGTGACACCATGCAGGCCCATCACTACGACACTGCGCCTGGGACTTATTCACGCACTAAGACCGCCCAATCGGTGGGCAAGAGGGACCAAGCCCTCTCATAGCAGGTGTTCTAGTTGCGCACCTGAAGTAACCAGATCCTAAGCCCCAACCTGAATCACAAGTACGACCAAGAACACCGCACCACAAAGTTCCGAGACCCTCGCCCTCAGATACGAAGCGTGTGGTCTGTGTGGGGTTCTATCCATACCCCTAGTGCCTTACCAGGACACAGCCGGAGTCTTTATTTAAGAGGGGGAATCTCTCCAGGCCTCCTCCAGCTCATGGAGTTAACCACTGCCAGCACGAGTCCAACCTCTAGTGATCGGTACACCAGAGAGAACCTCTGGTGGGGCCAACCCGATCAGCCCGTGCTCCCACTTATTTGCCCATGGCACTAGTGAGTTTTCAATGTCCAACCGCCCCACCAACAATGCCCACCAGAAGAGGAGGGCAGCGT
>NQII01000665.1:206321-217811 GCA_002778355.1 Clitarchus hookeri
CCCGCTCCCCTCCAAACCACAAACAAACTGCTCCAGTCCATCAATTTCATAAATAAAATTAATTGTGGGCCCTACAGTTTTTAACATATCATTAAAATATAATATATAGTTAATATAAACACTTACTGAGCAATGTTTACATTCAACTATATCTGAAATAATGATTTTTCCAATAAAATATGTATACTCAATATTGATCACTGCAGGAAAACTAAGTTCGCCAAACAGTTACCAATAATGAAATGCACCTTACCTTGGCATTAGCCAATCGTGTAATCGCTTCTTCCACCATGTACAGCCGTAATACCAGTAATAGTCTCCAAGTACAAGAACAATCATAGATTTGAGTTTACTCGAGTTTCAACACTTCTTTCGGAGACATGTTTTTTCTCATCTAGAATTGACCTACCTTGAAGCAGCTTATTGTACAGTTTATCCTTATTAATATCTGCACATTGTCATTTGTCAGGTCTTCTTGCAGTTTGTTGCAGCAAACTTTCAGTTGGTCTCTCTCTCACTAAAGTGATTTAAATCATATAAAAATCCCACTTCATGTTGTGATTGTAAAACTGTGAAACTTNGGTCTCTCTCTCACTAAAGTGATTTAAATCATATAAAAATCCCACTTCATGTTGTGATTGTAAAACTGTGAAACTTGTTATTCAGCGACACATTCAACGTATCAATGAGAGGGATAAATGTGTTTCTTTTGAAGTCATCCTCATTAGACGTACGGTAGTGGTCATTGCCCTCATAAATATAGATATCTTTCTTTGCTTGGTGATGTTTATTTGGAAAGATGATCTCAATCTTGAACTAACAGGTAATCTCTTTTCCTGTTATAATTAATTCACTAAAGACTTTCTCTCAGAATTTTTCCACAAACTCGTTGCATTTTTATAGTTTAGTTTCTGCCAATGGAACGTTTCATGTTTTCCCTTTAAGAGTTTTGCTTACAAGGTTCACCTCAAACAGTACACCATGTCAAACTATCAGAGACATTAAGAATGAAAAGTCCTCCACATGCCTGATTAGCGACTGCCCTTCAGACAAAGTTGTCGGGTCGATCCACACTTTCACTCGACTGTGCGTGCGCTTCCCAACATGTCTCGCATTCTTCACATGATCACTAATAGCACATCAATGGTCTGTAGATCCAGTGAAGTTATTGTACATACATTGGAGAACACAAACAAGTGATGTAGATTTAACTGATGAGTTAGGACCATCAGCAAGAAGGTTTAGGCTGCGTCTCCTCCACCGAATAAATATGACTGCAGCACATTCTTCTAATATATGCATTTACTGTATGCATGTGGGTTGTGCGATGCGCCACAGTCATTTGTAAGTCAGTTGTCGATCTTTATCCCAGATGCAAGTTTGCTAGATCAGGCAATATTTGCAGTCTGGGTGGCGTAAGCATATGTCTCATGACTTCAAAATAGACTAAAGCGCTGTATCTGCTTGTGTCACGAGGCAACCCGGCCTGGTGTAAATGAGACACTCCTTCCAGTTGAAGCACCAGGGCAACCCTCTCCCCAGAAACACATTGACAGCATGAAGGAGGTAAGTAGAAGAGAAGAGGTTGTGTCTTACAAAACACTGAGTCGTGTTAGCTTGTGGAACACTGAGCTTGCACAGTTACCAACTGTTGCTCAGTATCTCCCCCAGTCCACTCTACGTCACGTCGCACACTCGTAACAGGAAAACACTTTGATTTCACAGGCCACCAACTTAAAACGTGCAATTCAAATAAAATTTAATACAAAGAGAATTATTTTTCGTAATCTACAGATTNACAGGCCACCAACTTAAAACGTGCAATTCAAATAAAATTTAATACAAAGAGAATTATTTTTCGTAATCTACAGATTACAATACTTAGCTTCCGCCAGTTACTGTTCACATTAAAATAATATTATGTACATGAAGTACTGGATGGGTCTTGAAGCAGCCACACGCCGAGGTAAGACTCGCTCGTGGAGGTCCGTGGTAGCTGTCGACTCCACTGCAAGATTGATGGAACTATGCCTGGCGCTTGCGTGTGTCGGTCGTTGCTCCACAAGGCCACGCAGGCTGAAGACCTCGCCGCAACCAGCCAAGCGCTTGTCAACAGGTCGGCAAAATACTGTCGCTACTACGTGTTTCTACCAGCGACGACCAACTGGGGCGGTGTAACGCACTCACCACGAGAACAACAAGCCGACGATACTGTACAAGTCCTCAGTCAGTAAGTGAACACACAATAGAGTAACAGACACTGTTCTTAGGCTGCAGCAACTACACATCCATCAGCAGTGCTTCTCTACACGATAGGCCTATTAACACAATGTCATTCACATTTNAGGCTGCAGCAACTACACATCCATCAGCAGTGCTTCTCTACACGATAGGCCTATTAACACAATGTCATTCACATTTTCCATTTGTTCAACTATCTAGATTCAACTATTTTACATTGATGAAACAGAACCCATGAAAACTTATTCCAAGGAAACAGCATTCCAATGTGGGCACGACACTGTGATGTCCATTCCTCTGTCAGCCTCGTAGCTGTCGCATCATCTGTCCACCGGGATGTGATAGTCACACTCAAGTAATATTTCCGGTGTAAAATACTGACGACACTCACAAACATTGCAATGTACACTACCAAACATACACATGAAATACAAGTCAGGATGAGTACCTATATTCAACAGCATCATATATGGTTAACAGTAAGGATTATTTCCTTTTGTAGTTGTTCTGTGCAATAAAAATATTTTTAATATATTCTCTCATTAATGTCTTCCTTCTCCCTAAGTTAACATACTACAGTATATGTAATCTACAATTAATACTCAACAATTTTACTTTTTATTGTAAACACAACCACCTATTATTTAATTGAATGTTTTTCTCCATTACATATTTATTTGTAAGAATGTTCTTGTCTGTATTTTAGTAGGCCGAAATACTCTTTTTATTCCACTAGTAGATCAAGGAGGCACAGAAATGTTGTTATATGTTACACTGTTATGATTCAAATGCTGCAAAATACAATTAATACACAATTTATAGCAATTTTCAAACAACTTTTCAACAAATTATAATTTTTTATTTTTATTTTTCTTTACTTGAATTCGAAGATTGTAATTTTTTAAACTGCACGCAAGTGAGAACAAGAACTGGGGCATTCTGGCTGCAGCTTTCTCGACAGCCAAGCAACTAAGCCAGGGTTCAGAGTCTGAGCTTCGGCAAACTGCTGCGACGTCGCACACTTCCCGTAGCCAGCTTACCCCTGGGAGGTGCAGGATCTTGAGAAGTATGTTATATCAGAAAATGCCTGGAAACACCTATTTCAATTGCTATCTGTATGTTTAACGAACAAAGATGTTGCTTTCAGAGTATCCTAGGTGATGCAATGCCTTGCCTCGCCTATCAAAGCCACAAAACCAATCTTTCAATTTATTTGAAAGAAATTCATTTGAACTTTCTCGTCCTGAAAAATGGTTAGTAACAACTGTGTGGAAACTTTTCAGCAGAAGTGCAGAGGCCATTTATAATGAGTTGATGGAATGCCAGCTGAACTTAGCCACCATCTACTTTAAATTAATTTATTTTACACTAATATTTGCAGGGTGCACAGTGGTGTAGTGGTTAGACTACTTGCCTCCCACCTATGTGAACCAGGTTCGATCCCAGGCAAGGTCGCTCCTGGATTTTTTCGCGTGGGAATTGTGCTAGACGATGCCGCTGGACGGCTGGTTTTCTTGGGGATCTTCCATTTCCCCTGCCTTTGTATTCTAATGCTGCTCCATCCTCACCTCGTTTCACCCCCATTGGCTCTCAAGACCTCGATGTTAGGAGCCGCCCAAATCTCTCCATTCCAGTAATATTTGCAAGTATAGTTTCGTATTCACTTTTGAACCCAGTGCTTTAGCTTAAACAATGTGTAATGATTTTCTGAGCCACTCACACTTTAAGAGACTAATTATTTTTCTTCTAAATTCCATTCTTCCCCCTGCCCCCTTCCCATACCTTATTGTAAGAAAGGTGGAAATAGCCTGCCACACAATTATTTTGAGTAAAATTTTTATACAGTATCATTTCAATTTTTTTAAACGGAAATTTGCATGGTTTTCAAACCTTGATTTCCTCAATAAATTCCTTGAAAACTGCCTTAATTTAGTTACGTGGCCTTAGCAGTAGTAGTAAAAGTTTTATCTAATTCTCTGTTCCCGAGAGTTGAAACTACTTACAAAACTGGTAACAATGGTTGAATCTGTTCTTCACAGTTTTTCTTGCGAAAACAAATATTGCGCTGTTTTGTCTTCTGAACTGCCTGCTCGAATGCCGTATTTCTCATCTAGATATAGTTACGTGCTCTGCTCTCACGTTTCTTCATGCAACAACGTTATAAAGTTCTCACGACACACTGCAATCTCCGTTCAAAAACTTAAATATTACCTCTCAAATTTCAACCACTTGTTTCTTCTATATTAAATCCTATATAATATCAGAACTGATATGTAATTCTTCCTTACATTAGTTTTAATTTAATTATGCAAATTTGTAAGTTATGAAAAAATAATAAAAATGTTTTAGTTTATCTGCAGACGGCAGTACGATGTCCTCCGACACCGCCGTGGACTTGGCCAGGACTTCAGCTAATGACGCTGGGAAAGTGCGAGTCCTCGACTCTCTAACCCCACGCACCTTCGCAGGTATTGGCTCCATCCACGGAGTTGAGTATTCTCCGAAACTTGTACGAGTTGCACACAAACTGCTCTCCACGGAGTCTCTTCCACGTCCGTCATCTTCATTCTTCCACAGGAGCTGACGCACACAAGCGAGAGTTTACAAGCAACTTCTTCTTGTTCCTCGACAAGGCAGTGCGACAACTGGCGCATCTGCTTCCCTGAACAGTCTCCACCCGTCCACACTGCAAGCTAGCTTTCAATATTCCGTACCTCGATGCACACCTTCCCGTTACCGACACGTTGAAAGCTCGACACACCACTCATTACCGTCACTTGCAAATGGAAGCATACATATTTAGTTTTCATTTACATGTATTCATACAATATTTGTTCAACATAATTCAGCTGTGCACACTATTTAACTTTGTTACACTCTGCAAATGTAAGTTATTGCACATTTTCTTTATGAAATTGTCTAGGTATAAATAATCATGGCACCGCTACATGCAGGCGATGTTCTAAATGAGAGTACATAACGTTCTCGAAGTGTACAAAAGCATTCACAACGTGAGAACCAAGTCTGGAACATGCTAGTGCTTCAGCTAAGGCACCTAGTGTAACACGGCAAGTGCACTCTACAACTGTGTCGCCTACAACTTAGCTGCTCAGTATATGCTGTTAGACAAAGGACAGTTGACGACCAAGTGCAACAGTTAGCCAGCTCCAACACGAACAATACACCTGCGTTTGCTCTCTCCCCACCTGCAGCCCATGCCGTGCAGTGCAGCCAACTGCAGGCGGTCCATGCCAGAAGGCAACGCATGCACGTGGCATAGTTGGTAGTACTTACACCTTGCCAGCTGTCCAATTTCATGCAAAGTTCTGAGGACGATGGAAGAAAGACAGGAAGAACCATCAAAAAACAAAACAAGTGTTCCACATTATCACTACCAAGACAGCAGTCTACAAACAATACAACTTCTGTCAAACAAACCATACATTTAAGCTTTTAGTGCGACTGTTTAAGAGACTTTGTTAAGTACTAATTTCATGTTCTTATTAACATTTCATTTTTTAAAGGAAGCAAGTGAACTACTCCATTACGCGCATTCCCTTGATCAACAATGCTGTCGATGTTGCAGTCTCCACTACCGCGAAGCAGATAACCCATCACGGCTCGGTACGGCAGTTCCGACAGACAAACGCAACTTCGTGGCAGCACTGCCGGAAGGGAACGGACGTAAAGCGACAGCTAAGAAGATGAGCGAGGTAGGATCTAATGCATGAAACACGACGTGACAACAAGCAGCCGACACGCACTGTGACTTGGCACGTGAGTACCGGTACAAGAGAAGATCTTGCAAGAGCACAAATAATGAAAGGATACCAACACGCCGAGAAGTGTGAACAACATGCAGGTACATATTGACTCAGACACAGCAACACACAGGTTGTGGAGCTAGAGCAGCAATAACCAACTAACCCAGTCGCACACAGAGGCTACAGACAGCCGTAGGTCACGACAGTAGCAGTCTCCCAACCACTGTGCTCAGGAACGTTAAGTCTTGCCCTACGGGAAGTGGGCCGAAAGCCTTGCCGAGAGTTATCCGCGAGCATAGACCGTGCGGACACAACCACTACTTGCTGCTCCAGCTCGCACGCCAACGTGTACATTCAACGCCTTCACTTTCACAATTCTGCATCACACAAAACTTGTTCCGATACACATTCTTTGTAAACACTTTGAAAGAGACAGTTGGGTAGTGAGAGTTGCCAGTGACGCCCACTAGCGAGCCACGTGTCGCAGGTGACACACCTAGTGTGTTACCCTGGTGTGATGGCTTACAGTACCAACTAAACCCTCAATGGCACCAAGTGGTTTCTTCACACAGCCCCTCCCACCGACCACACTGCGCTACAACCAACTCAAGTACGTGTTTCTTCTGACAAAGGCTGCATATGCCCCAACTTACAACTACAAAATATACAAGTCAACTTCCAGTTCACAAACAAAGCTGTACTACGCAGCAGAATGAGATGGACTGTACAGATGATGAAAGTGCTTATATCATTTCTAAGCTCCTTTTTGCTACCAGCGATTGTTTAATAATGACCACTACTAGGAATGTAACTTTAACATAATCATGACACAAGGAACAATTACCGTTGCACGCTCTCCGAGTCGTGCAGGACATCCAACTGCTCACAAATAGCATTGCCACTAGTTTAGGAGAGGAGTTTACGCATGGTACGCGATGCCTGGTCTGTACACTAGCCACACCTCCGGCTATGCGTTCAAGACCTGCACAATACCACACGCGCATTACAACGTGAGACTGTCATTCAGTTCACACGTGTGCACTGTGGAATGGACCCCCCCACTACACGTGGTTCTCGAATCCACATCTTTCTCTGGATATTGTTGGGTGGTACCTGTGCAATAAGGACTCTTAGGTCGGGCTCCGGCTAAAACAGAAGTCGGCCAGCCAGGAGTTGGGGTCGACAGTCGGCTAAATACAAGCATTTGTCTTACCACTCTTGTGTGGACTCCTGTTCGCAATCACAATGTTCAGATCTGATTTTGTAGACGTTGGAAACAAAAGTTACTAAAAGGTAGTGACTTTTCTCATTTGTATTTTTTAAAAACTTATTTTTTTAACAAATTTACTGAGTTAATTTTTTGTTTTAATACAATAAACAAATTATTTAGTAGTTATTTATTTTTAAATACAAAAAAGCAGCATGGTAATGTTAAAAGAACACCGTGATTATCAAAATAAATACCACTGTTGTAAGCCATGTCATAAGATGTTACTCCTAGGCAGTATTTGAAACACGAACACTTAACAAATACAATTGTATTACTGGCGAGTTCTTCAAATGACTGTATTATAGTTATTATTACATAAATACTAATTATCATCGTATTACCAACAAGTCTTCCGCTAGACTACCATTTTTTTCTACCCAACCTTCTGTTGGAACAGCTAGTGGCTGGTTCACCTCGGTAACTATCAACTGGAAGTTAAGTCTCTGCTATTTGTTGACTGGAAGTGGTACAACGAGAAGATAAACAGGAAGTGGTGAAATCAGCCCTTACATAAGCATAATACTGTTTGCTGTTCTTTAACAAGTTTGCTTTGCTTCTGGAGTGAACACCTCTCTACAAAACTCCCGATCACACAGGCAGAAATGTTTCAAAATGTACTCCAGCGTCACTCGGTTCCACACCGTGGGACTACGGGTGGCGGGACATTNATGTTAAAAGAACACAGTGATTATCAAAATAAATACCACTGTTGTAAGCCATGTCATAAGATGTTACTCCTAGGCAGTATTTGAAACACGAACACTTAACAAATACAATTGTATTACTGGCGAGTTCTTCAAATGACTGTATTATAGTTATTATTACATAAATACTAATTATCATCGTATTACCAACAAGTCTTCCGCTAGACTACCATTTTTTTCTACCCAACCTTCTGTTGGAACAGCTAGTGGCTGGTTCACCTCGGTAACTATCAACTGGAAGTTAAGTCTCTGCTATTTGTTGACTGGAAGTGGTACAACGAGAAGATAAACAGGAAGTGGTGAAATCAGCCCTTACATAAGCATAATACTGTTTGCTGTTCTTTAAAAAGTTTGCTTTGCTTCTGGAGTGAACACCTCTCTACAAAACTCCCGATCACACAGGCAGAAATGTTTCAAAATGTACTCCAGCGTCACTCGGTTCCACACCGTGCAACTACAGCAGACTGTGGAGCCCCGAGTGCTGACTCAGCTCTTCAAAACAGTCACTGCTGGGGGAAGACAAACAATCCTGGCGGGCCTCCTCAACACACGAGCAAGCGTAGACACCACAGCTCCTAAACCAATAACTGTAATAGTTTCCATGGACCGTGGCCTCTGACAATCTTAAGTCTGTCAATTTAGCAAAGACAGTATACTGTAACTGCATTTGCACCCAGTATCTCACTTGGAGAGGGGGAAAGACTGCAGACCTGGGTAACTGCTAAGACCTGTGGCATTGTCTCTGGATATGGTGTGTCCTGTGAGATTGTGATTTTTTCATATTGGACGTCTTGTGTTGTTTTTGATGTGTTCCACAGTTTTTTTCACACCAGTTTTGAGTTGTATTTTCCAAAGGCTGGAGTGGTCTATGCTACTTCACTGGTCCACTCTCCACGACAATGGCTCATGCCCAAAAGCCACAAGTATTTGGAGCATACATCTTTTTATTTTTTTTTTACCACAAAGGCAATTCATCTCAAATTGGTGTCTGATTTGTCGACAAACATTCTCGGCTGCATTTCAAAGGTGTGTGGGCTACTGTAGACATAGTTCAGTGACTGTGGGACACAACACCTCGGAGCTTTGCTAGGGTCCCTCTCTGCTACTCCTCCACTCCCCCCATCCCCCCCTCGGTGGCCCTGTTTTCCGGGTATATAAGGGGCATGCAGTCCAGTGTTCGAGGCTGATTCTCGCAGCTCAGTTTCCAGACAAAACTCTTCCCGACTGTGAACAGACACTGCTAGTCTTCGCTTATCACCAGACATTTTCGTCGCTTCAGAGTAGAACGTCACGCTACCCAGTAGCTCACCAAAGCGTGTCACGCTTCTCAGCTGCCTTGCCAGCCACGCACCTAGTAGTCACGAGTCTGAGTACAGCTTGACTGGGGTTACCCTCGCCTCCCGCATCAGCCAAGCCTAGGCGTCACACACTAGGTGTGCACACTGGTTATGTGTGTTTACCGTCTTGGCGATAAACAGACATAAATTGAATATGTCGAGCTTATCAATCGTAGCCACTATTCTTCAGCACCTTGCTTCTTGCTATTTCGTGTTTCCTCCAAAGTACCTCAGAAACACTTGCAGGAGCCGGCGCCAGATCCCATCCACGCCTATTGGGTACCTCGTCTCTATGGAGCAATGGTTCACACGACTGTTGCATTGTTCTGTTAGTGCTTGGGTCTGCCGGCGACTTCCCGTCCACCAAGTCACTGTCAGTGGAAGGCCTTTCAGCCCGTGCCCACCTCTACGGAACACCCACTGTCTTCCTCTCTACTCTACTTACCCCTATATGCCTCCCCATAGGGCTGAGAGAGTCTGCCAGGGGAGTACAGGGTGCAGCCTGGGTGTATTCTTGGAAGTGCAAGGAAGCAGCTCGGCAGAGGGGAACAGCAACCAGTGGAAGTCACAGCCTGCATTACGACATTTTGAGGCACACCCCACGAGCCGTGGGGCCATGGTGGTACAATGGTCAGACTACTCGCCTCCCACCAAGGTAGACCGGGTTTGATTTCCAGCGGGGTGACCCGGGTTTTCGCATGTGGGAAACATGCTGGACAATGCTGCTGGTCAGGGGGTTTTCTCGGGGATCTCCCGTTTCCTCCACCCTTGCTCCATACTCGCCTTGCTTCACCCTCATTGGCCCTCAATACCACAGTGTTAAGAGCTACCCAAACCTCTTCACCCACCTCACTGACCCACAAGCAGTCTCACCACTGCCTTCCACACCGCCAAGGAGACCAGTGACTATGAACCGGCCCTCAGTCTCAGATGGAGTGGTTTGCCGACTGGATCCAACAACTAACTACACACCCATCCATACACAAACCAGGCGAGTACCTCCCAGTGCACCCCTGTGTGCACAACAGGCTATTGTAGAATGGTTTAAGACAGCCTCCCCCACTCCCAATAAAAACCCTGTCACGTTGACGACACCCAGCCATCTGGCGTTGGGAGTTGTGAGGGGTGGGGGCGGAGGGTTGGAAGGCTCCGATGCCAGAAAATACCATTAACTCTTGATAGGAGGGGTGTCAATGTGATCTTGCTGTGTTAACACCAGGTCACTTTCACTTTCCGCTGTAGGACCCGCACAACTCTTGTCCCAGTGTACATCAGCTGCAAGTTCGATCCTAGCAGACAAAGGCTGCCTACAACCATGGTGATCATTCAGGATCTTAATCTGCTCCTCTTCGCTGGAAGTCTGGGCACGTACAGCCAACATTCCCTGGAGCTGATGGCATAGTCCGCGTGGTTCTGCTTCATACAAGTCAACGACTCGTCACTCGACCAATTACTAAGCTCAGTTTCTTGCCACAAGAGTAATTGAAATTAGTGATGTCAGGGTGGGCGGGATGTTTAATGGTGCTGAATTTGGTAAATGTTGTATAAAGAGTGTTTTTGAATGAGAGCTGGTTAAGTGCTCCATCTTGCACAAAGAAGTGTGAGAAGATGAGAAAAAGTTTGTGTGTGATCGGAAGATGGCTTCTTAGGTACATGTCGGTGCAGGGCGCCATGTTTCAAGGCGATTTTCGACCCTCTTTGGTGTTCCGCCATGGGACATCCTACTATGTACTGTCATCAATTTTTATCCAATTTCTTGACTAAGAACACATTCTAGTTGTTATTTTGAGTTTTTACAGTGAACACCTTAGTTTTGTTAACTGATGAGGATATTGTATATTCCTGATTGGTGTTTATTGTGCTTGTCCTCTGTTGTGTTATGTTCAGCATTTTTCTTTTTTGTAAGATTGCCTGTTGTCTGTTGTCAATGTTTTAATCTATTAAGACCCCTGTTGCTTCCTAGTTCTTTCTCACCTTGTTTTGTGGTTGGTTGTTATTTGTTTCTGATATCCTGTCTTTGGCAATGTTTTTGACTTAGGTTTGACAATGGGCACAGTCCATTTAAAATGGGGCTCTCAACTAGGGGTTCTCAAAATATAAATTTTTGTAAAAAGTTCCAAATTACTTTTTTGTATTAAATGTCTAATTTTTTCATAAGGAATACCATTTCACCT
>NQII01000665.1:217842-351169 GCA_002778355.1 Clitarchus hookeri
CCCCCCAATCTTCTGGTGGCTCGCCTGATGAACATAACTATGGCAAGTGGTACTCAGCCATGAGAAGGGTAGGAACCTCTGATCTAGTAACACAACTATGCAACAGCAACTGAACTTCAAGTATATAACCCCCGCGAACACTAGGTACTAGCGACTGGAGAGCACAGACACACTATGCAGAAAGATGTAAAACACAGCTCCTGCAGCACGCAACTGGTCTAGAGCGCGGGGAAGTGACCACTACCGGCTGGAGACTGCTCTCTCTCCCACTCTTACTCTCTAATAAGATGACGCAACGCAGACTAAGACTGGCTAACGTACAAGTAGTACTTACGAGAATTGTTATAAGCATCTTTGGCAATGAGGGACAGAAAGAGAATCGCTTCAAAATTTTAGTATTTTACTGGCACGAGAACAATGCATCGAGGGTAACCGAATGTTGATGTGGTTCACGTCGCTCTTGTTTCGAGCCACAACTGGTCAAGTGACATAAGCGACATCACTTCCAATGCCCAGTACTATTACCAACATTTCCTGTTCACTACAGCAAACATAACTGTATAAAGTTTTGTAATGGAAAACATGAAAACAATATTTCCAAATACAGAATGCGTCTTTATCATCCAGACTCCACGANAGTTTTGTAATGGAAAACATGAAAACAATATTTTCAAATACACAATGTGTCTTTATCATCCAGACTCCACAACGGAAACAACAGGGAATTTTCACAAGAATGGTAGAAATGGGAAAGGGGTTAAGCTCTCAGTTCAACACATCTGCTGTAGTTTGGAGCGAAGAGTTGCAGCTACAAAGTGGAGAAACAAAAGCAGAAGTTCACTTCATGTCTTTTGAAATACAAACACTCTACACACCGAATGTTTCTGAAATATTTTTAGGAACCTCCAGAATTTATATCCCATAAAAACATTTAGAAGAAATGTGCACAAAATATGTTTGAAAAGATGCTCCCTTTCTGAGGAAAAATGGAATTGTTCCATCTGATTTATTGTCTTACAACATGCATCAAAACTTGGTTGGAGAGAGGTGATTCATACATGAATATAAACAATGCAGAGTATGAACTCGTAACACAACATGGTTGGTTTATGCCCCAAGGCATAAATGGTAATACTGAAAAGTCTGAGTAAATTGTAATGCAACATACAAGCCACACTGTACCATTTGTATCAGTGCACCGAACCCAACCGTAAAGTGTTGATCGGCGTGATGGAAGAGAGCGCCCACGACCAAGACCAAGTCACCGTCTCTCTAGAGCCGCCCAAACCTGTCCACTCTCTCCACACAAGTTACTGCACTTCACGAGCGACTGCGGCGACAAAGCGAAGCATCAACTGAAAGCAGCAGAGCATCTAACAATGAGCGTCACCAATTTGATGTGTATGAACATGTTACTGTTGTGCATCAAGTTTCTCATTCCATCACTCTTCAACATATTAACAAACTACATCCCGAGCAACGAGTAAGGCCAGCACGTTTCATAACATCACTGGGTTCTACAGTTGAACATCTGGCAACATGTTAATTCTGAAGTACAGAAAAGAGAAAACCAACAAAAAAACTTTTTGTAAATGTACGTCTACATTCTTTGCTGCAAGGTCAATGACAAACTAAAAATAACAATGGTGTTTAAAACCCAAGAGAATAAGTCCTATTTCCTCCAGCTTTGGCGAGCTAGTTGGAAACCATGATGAAAACTAGACATGTGGTTGTTTTGGTTTGGACAATTCAATAATAGAAACTATGCATAGTTTTAAATGCTCATAACTTAAAATGGTCCAGTAGCAAAGTCTNTTCTACAGTTGAACATCTGGCAACATGTTAATTCTGAAGTACAGAAAAGAGAAAACCAACAAAAAAACTTTTTGTAAATGTACGTCTACATTCTTTGCTGCAAGGTCAATGACAAACTAAAAATAAGAATGGTGTTTAAAACCCAAGAGAATAAGTCCTATTTCGTCCAGCTTTGGTTGGAAACCACGATGAAAACTAGACTTATTCAATAATAGAAACTATGCATAGTTTTAAATACACACTTGTAAAAAACTGTGATACACTATATACAAGATCATGCACAGGGCTACCAACACCACCTATATGGAGTGTACTGTGCGGCTGATGTACAACGGACATGTCACTTAACTGTAGATTATATCCACAGTATTCACATTGTTACAGTGGCATAACTAAGGCGGATGATCAGAGTTAGTGCAGATATTCCACTACACTCGCTGGTGACCAACACCATGAAAATATACATTGTTTCTTACGGAAATATTTTCCCCAACAGACAACACTCATTCCATCATCTGAAAAGGACACAAAATGCATCATTTGGACAATAAGTTATAAAAATGTTCCCCAAATGCCCTCCATATGGGTGATATTACATACCCTCCACAAGTGCGTCACCCTTCACTACGGCATCACCCTCCACTAGCGTATCATCTCCTAAAGTCAATGCCTAGTTATACCACTGTATTGTTACAGGAAATTGTGAGGCAGCTTTCCTATAATTCTTAGCAAATAATATGGTGAAGCTGAAAATATGTGCTGAACTTCTAGTTTCTTTGTACAGCCATTATCAAGAGCCAACTATAAAAGCACATTACACTATTCTCATTCCTCCAACACATGCAGTAGATGTCTACAAGTTAAACAGTACTAATGATTCAATTCTTTATAATTCTACTTGGCACTACTTACAAGATTTAGAAGAGATATTCGAAAACCTCCATCCACATCAAAACCTTTGGCGACTGTTAATAAATTGCGCTGTTCCGTGTGTACAGGAAGTGCTATCTGTGTCCTAACAGTGTGCATGGGAAGTGAGGAGACACTGTATAGTACAAGGGTGCACAGATACGTATTACTGACTAAACATCCTCGTATAAGTGCAATGGTCCTCCTTGTAACAACTGTAGGATTACGGACAATGTCAAGCGTCTTTGGGAAAATAAAAGATACACATGGTTCACTGCGCAGACATCTCTTGGTTGGAATGAAACTGGTGAAATTTCTTTCCATCGTCAGTTAGGGATTTATTTATACAAATGTAGTAGGTGAATGAGCAATAGAGGTTGTAGTCACCATGTGCGACATGAGCCTCGCTACTGAACAAGCNTGACCAAACGCGACAGTGTGGAGGGGTTGGTGTGCAGACATACTGTGGGCTGCATGCGCGAGGCAAGTGGGGACCCACAGACAACGTGCTACGCGACAGCCATTGCTCGACAGGCCTGCATTCACAAGGCTGTACGTTATGCGACAGCCGTACACCACTAAAGCTGGGGCAGTGCGCTCCTGGGCCCAGCCCTCGGAACAAAGCCCTCCCATAACCACGTGTGTATTAACGCAAACAGCAGCTGAAGAGCTCGTGGTAACACTGGCCATCAGTTAAGAAAAGCCGTGCACCATCTTCAAGTCATATTAAAAGCAAATATGTAAACTGGCAGCAANACACTGGCCATCAGTTAAGAAAAGCCGTGCACCATCTTCAAGTCATATTAAAAGCAAATATGTAAACTGGCAGCAATGAAAGTGGTTCCTTTTGTTACACACAACAGGGGGAGAGAAGATCCTCTTCCCTTCCCCCACATGGAGTGCGTTGACAGGCTCACCGTCTCCCAGGTGGGTCTACCGACGAACACGGAGGCACTTCTGAGCTTGCTCAAGTAGTGCTTCTGGAAAAGGGGGAAGAATTTGAACCGTCCAAGACCTACAAGGATGCTGCTTGCACACACGGGAGGCTTACCTTAGACTACAGTAAACCCTTCATGGGGTATACAGTGGTCAGGTATTAGTCCTCCTCGGGCGGTACCTTACCAAAACACCGGNACCTACAAGGATGCTGCTTGCACACACGGGAGGCTTACCTTAGACTACAGTAAACCCTTCATGGGGTATACAGTGGTCAGGTATTAGTCCTCCTCGGGCGGTACCTTACCAAAACACCGGCAGTGACACCCACCGATCATGACCATTTCCTGGATACAACTCTGTTTGTTCCAGGAGCACCCAGCGATAATGACCCCAGCGATGACCCCAGAACGAGATAACGTCAAACGGAAGGAAGACGCAAGTTTTTCATGGGATGGACAAGGCTAAAAGGCTTGGGAATGGAAGGTGAATGAGTGTAATTTAATGTGTGAATGATTCCGAAAGTCTGCAGTGTGGTATTGNAAAAGGCTTGGGAATGGAAGGTGAATGAGTGTAATTTAATGTGTGAATGATTCCGAAAGTCTGCAGTGTGGTATTGAACAACGCTCTTTGCGGCCGGGGGCGAGGAGGCAGGAAACAATTCTGGTTACCAGCGGTTTCCAAAATCTAAGTCCGACAGAGCCTGGTCGCACTGGGCCGAGAAAGTGCTAAGGGAATGCCGTCATACTTAACTTTACTCGAGAGTAGGACAAGCGCGTGCACGATAGTGTGAAAATGTAATCAGTGTGTAAGTATCTTAGCTTTGTGTTTTTTTAAATTCTTTTCGGACCAGTATGATGGACTCAAAATTCAAGGTTCCCGGTGGCGCCCTGCGAAACAAAAGCACCGATCTAGCTTTTGTTTGTGGGCGATAACGTAAAGTAGAAATAAGCGCTCCTGGTAGGACCTTTTAATAGGTATCAGCCACCAGGAGGGGAGGTTTGGTGAGGAAAGCGCCGGTTCCACCGGGAACTTTGTTACACACAACAACTGACTATCAGCAAAACAATAAAAATTTTATGTTCATTACTTTCTGCGAGTATAAATGAACAAGACGTGGTCACAAAATATCTGCAATAAATGGATATATAACGTTAGGAGAAACATTTTTCCACATGGACGTTGTATGAAGAGCTTACCCCCAAGGAAGTGTACATGGGCTTATTTGGGTGACGTTACACTGGCTGACGGAGTGGTGCACCTGCACCCAGCCAGATGTAGTGTAGACTGCCAGTTGCCCCAGGCACGACACGAGCGTTACGCTACAACCACACGGCACGAGCACACTATGCGAGACTGAGGAACAGAGCATACATGGCACAGGCACAGTGTTGTGCCAGTTAGTACCTGCAGCACTCTCGTATCACTTTGCCATGTCGCCCAGGAGGATATTCCAGGCAGGCAAGTGTGCCGGAGGTGGTTCCTTCCCCAGGCAGGCGACGTGCCGTAGCTTATGCGAGACTTCTTGCCTAGGAACATCTTGGTCATGCAGTACAATGGTCACACAGGATAACTAGAGCCAACAGGAAATAAACAAGATGTGTACGCCACTGGCTATTGTTTTTCTCATAGTTAATCTGTCCCCCAGCTGCCACCACGGGAATACCTGTTGGGCCTCCCCGTGACTCATTGCGTACCCTGTGCTAACGACTTGAAGCTCACGACACAGTACGCAAGTCGCATCGCTGGCGGACCTGTGGAATTGCTCTTCTGGTTATCAATCCTGCTAATCATGTAAAAGCCCCAGCACGTGTCCTGTAGTCATAGACCCAGCAGTAAAGCGTACCCGGCACCCCAGGAGTTTACACAGCTCAGGAGCACTGCTGAGGGAGACCTTCGGAGTGGATCGCTGCCTATTACAGCACTAGGAGTGGATCTGTACTTTGGCATTCCCCGGCGCTGACTAAACCTCAGGAGAGTACGAGGAGTGGATCATTGCTGTGTGCTATGATGCATTCCATCTCAGACAACCAGGACATCACTAAACGATGGCCAGGGACAGAACAGTTGGGGCACACGAAGACCTGGACGCAGACGGGGCGGCAGTGCTTGGTTGCGTCTTGGAACAGGAGGCAGCGCTGGGATGGTACTGTCGACAGCCGCCTGCCAGCAGCAGCCACCGAGAAGCCCAGCCACTGGCGAGAGCCTGCAGAGACCTGACAGAGGTCACTACTACACCCACATCACACACCCACACGTCCAACTGAGCCGACAGCGACTATGCCAGCCCACCAGGACACATGTCTCCTTGCCTAGCGGAGCCGACAGCTGACCTGGTAGTGAGTGTATGCCACACTCCCTCCTAGGCAAGGGCAGAGGCTTATATTATACAAGCAGGACTTGCTACGAGTCAGCCCGGCTAGCAAGCCATCTAGGGGATCGATGGTACGGGAGTCGGGGGAGACTATGGTAACCAGGCAACAGGTGTGTGTGATAGAACCTGAGGAGACACACCAACCCTCTCACACTATGCTCGTCATCCAGGGCAGAAGGTGTACCTCACAAGGGNGATAGAACCTGAGGAGACACACCAACCCTCTCACACTATGCTCGTCATCCAGGGCAGAAGGTGTACCTCACAAGGGGAGTAGTGGGGGAGATACAAATGGTTCAAAACTAAGAGGCAACAGAGCTGATGCTGCAACACACCACCTTGGCTAACACTGCATAACCATGATGTTTTGTGAGCTGCACCATCATCCTGAGGCAGCAAGTGATAGCATACTGAACAAAATGTAGAGAAGCCAGAACTTTTCCAGAGTAGAGGNGATAGAACCTGAGGAGACACACCAACCCTCTCACACTATGCTCGTCATCCAGGGCAGAAGGTGTACCTCACAAGGCGAGTAGTGGGGGAGATACAAATGGTTCAAAACTAAGAGGCAACAGAGCTGATGCTGCAACACACCACCTTGGCTAACACTGCATAACCATGATGTTTTGTGAGCTACACCATCATCCTGAGGCAGCAAGTGATAGCATACTGAACAAAATGTAGAGAAGCCAGAACTTTTCCAGAGTAGAGGNCACCATCATCCTGAGGCAGCAAGTGATAGCATACTGAACAAAATGTAGAGAAGCCAGAACTTTTCCAGAGTAGAGGATGGTTCTAAGTTTGTAGAAGCCGTCATGATACGAGACAACCTGGAGGATATCTGAACTGCTGAGCTTGATCTGTCCGCGGTGACATTACGTCTGTTTGTGAACAAGAGGTCTGGGATAGCCTTGTTGAGGAGAACACTGGTTATGGTTCACACTGTAGGTACAGCATATGCTTCCGGCAATACCGCGGTGGAGAATTCCTAGCTTGGAATGTTATGTTACAGAGATGTGTCAAGTGGTTGCCCCTCCCAACACCATAACCACCATCACATGCAACCTGCGCACTTTGGGAGAAGCCACATGCACACCTCATGAAGGCCACTGTGACGTGAGGGAGCTGNCATCACATGCAACCTGCGCACTTTGGGAGAAGCCACATGCACACCTCATGAAGGCCACTGTGACGTGAGGGAGCTGTGAATGGGCACGTTAGCCAGCTATCCTCACATTACATGATCAAGAGAACGTCCCTCCGTCTAGCAGAAGATGGCAGTGATAAGAGCTGTTCCACTAACACCTTTCCCGTGATTGTCGGGGCTCAGAAACTGCTCAGCGGAGGAAGGGTCTGGTGATCGCCAACTTTCCTGGTCGCAAGTCGCTGCTCCCCCAAACACAGCGTGTAAGAGTACTTGCGAGGCAGAGGTGCAGCCCACTAGTCTGCAGATCCTCGCGGAGCAGGATTAGTGGCCGCCAAGCTAACAAGTTCTGCCTACCTAGCTTTGGATGCGATGACTAGAATAATGTAGCTCAGAATGATCTGAGAACTCGCAAACCAATGTAAACCATGTAGCACTGCAAAAATGTCAGACATCAAATTTTAATTTTATAAAACACTTATCCCAGTAAGGAAATAACTGAATCTATATTTATTTGTTTGTTCTGAGAAGGAATATGTGCATAATGCTGATGTATGTATGTGTTAGTGCATTTATACAAGGCTATCTGAACACAGTATACAGGGCAGTAATATTAACTTTTCAGGTTGTACAATCCTTGGTTAGTTAAGAGTAGAAAGAATGGATTGTTGATTTTATTAATTGTTTTGCGAGGGTTGATATGCGGGGCAGATCGTTTCATCACACAAGTAGTCAGTGTGTAATTATCCAGTTTTTCCAGAAATATCGGCGTCAATAGCACTGTTAGCCTACTTTCCGAAGGAAAGAATAGCTTATGAGATCGCTTTCCTATCTGTGTGCCTCTGTGTTTGTGCGTGCATGCGCCTCCCTTTTCAATTTTTGAACGCATAAACCAAATTTCACCAAACTCAATACTGATACATATGNATGTGTGTTTGTGCGTGCATGCGCCTCCCCTTTCAATTTTTGAACGCATCAACCAAATTTCACCAAACTCAATACTGATACATATGGCGTACTTCTTTCGACCACGCCGGGCACTTACTTTCAAAATTGCGGCAGTTTTAATATTTAGTGCACTAGATCATATCTCGGGAACCATTCAACCAATTTAAATCAAATTTTGTATGCTGGCAGAGAATCGTGTAAGCATTAAATTTTGAAATGGATTTTGTTATACGTCCGTTATTTTTTAAGATAGCACCATACAAACAAATAAAGTTTCATGGCATATCTTGGGAAACACTTATCAAATTCGGCAAATAATTTGACTGCAGCAGTTGTGGAACCTACTATGTTTTTAGTAGGTCAGGCACTTATTTAAAAAATGGTGGCTATATAAATATTTTAGCTTGGTATCTTTTATTAACAAAACCAATTCCAACTTAACTTTGTATGCGGGCGGTGTCATTTACAACCATCAAATATGTCCATGCAGAGCCGCATTTCTCTGCCATTTTGTAAGTTAGCCCTACAGTGAAAATAATGTTTAATGTTATATCTCTGTAAACAATCAACCGATTCTTAAAAAAATTTGGCGAAGAAGTTACGTTGTGGTAGGCCATAAAACTACATGACATGACCTTTTAAAGTGATACAGACACTTATTTCCAGAATGGCGGCTATAAAATCATTTTAGCTTAGTGTGTTATGTCTATGAAACTATGTAATCGATTTTATCTTAACTTTGTATATTGGCAGTATACAATCATTGAATGTGCTGATACATAACTTTTTGGCCTCCATTTATGAAGATAGTCACATGGAAAAATTGAGGTTTCATATCGGCCAATTAACCGATTTTCACCACATCCTTCACACAAGTAGCGCTACAGTAGGTCACGCAAACTTACATTTTTAAGTGGCTCAGTCGTTTATTTTCAAAATTACAGCCCTGTACTTATTTTAGGTTAGTAAACCCTATAATTTGAAACATTAGGCTGATTAAATTGGAAGTTGATGCTTGAATCTGACCTCTGTAATGCAGTTGATTACACACTTGCTTATGGTACAAGATTTTCTGGGTTTGAGTCCTGGGTAAGGCACGTGTGTATTTGTAATTGCCTCACTACTGTTGCATATGTCTCTGGGTTCGAGTCCTGGGTAAGGCACGTGTGTATTTGTAATTGCCTCACTACTGTTGCATATGTCTCTGGTTTCATCTCACAGCGATACTGCTTTCAACAAGGCGCCAAGTCCTACCTACCAACTCAGCTTTTAAGAAATTATTTAAAAATTAGTTGCACCCATGATGTTGAGGAAAGTACGCTCATTAGTTATATGAGCAAGTTCTTGTTCTTGTTTCTGTTTTGTGCCAACAGAAATTCTGTATTACTGTTGAGGGAGTTTGGGATGCAGAGAACGCTTAGTCACTCGAACCCCATAGCACGTGCCAGAAGGTACCCATCGCTGCGAAGAAGGATCTCGGCAGCAGGTACGGGTGAATGTGCACGTCTGGCAGTCAAAAAACTGTTGAAGATGTAAGTGGGCGAGCAGATTCGTTGTCTGTAGCAGTGAGGTCATGCTGGGAATAGTGGTTTGCAAGTTTTTGAGTCAAGTGTGTTACAATATGGGTGCTGAGTAACTGACCTCAGAGTGATTGATCTTGAGTGGATGCACTATCTTCAAGATAATAAATTGGTGTGTGTTTAAAATTGAAATTCCCAGAGTATTCTTTATTTTTCATCTCTGCTCTAAGCAAANATTCCCAGAGTATTCTTTATTTTTCATCTCTGCTCTAAGCAAACCCTGAATTGGGTTATGGGAACTTAAAACTATTTCAATTCAGTAAATAATCACGGTGCTTGATGATGGAAGGCAAGGGACAACCCTATCTCAACAGCCCTTAAGTGGCGACACAGGGCCGTAAGTGTTGCAACTGCGGCCCTGTAGTTGTCCCAACTTGGAGTGATCATGATTTGCTGCATCGGAAAGCACNGGCCGTAAGTGTTGCAACTGCGGCCCTGTAGTTGTCCCAACTTGGAGTGATCATGATTTGCTGCATCGGAAAGCACTGCTGAGCGCGGACATCGTACATTACACTTCTGATGGTGGCTCCTCAAACGTGTCTGATATAGATCTTGAAGGCCTACTGCTTTCACCGGAGATACAGATAACTTCTGGATCATCGGAACGCTCTCCCTTTATGGCAGACCTTCGTTTGCATAGGGGCAAGTGGCCTCGACTACTGTAACTCTGTTAAGAAACTAATCCTTGTTGGGTGGAGGGACATTTGACACAAACCAAATGTTTTTTCCAGGAAATTATTTTGCCAACCCACCTTTACTTAAGAGGCGTGCAGACATTCCTTCACATAGAAGTTTTGTGACACTGTCACAGTGACACTGNCCAACCCACCTTTACTTAAGAGGCGTGCAGACATTCCTTCACATAGAAGTTTTGTGACACTGTCACAGTGACACTGCCACAGTGACACTGTCACAGTGATACTGTCACAGTGATACTCATGCCCGTACCCTCCAAACACTATCACATCATCAAACCAGTCGTCAGGATCTTGGAAAGCGAACTTACCAACATCAGAGTACAAGGTTCGTGTACACACAGTATTCTATTGCGACAAGCGGTCTAGGGGCCTTACAGGTACAACTGTTTTCTCTTGTGCAAATGACCGGTCTGGATCCACTTTGTAAGGAAGCACTTGTCAAACACAGGGAGGTGCTATTGCGAGGANTCACATAGAAGTTTTGTGACACTGTCACAGTGACACTGTTACAGTGATACTGTCACAGTGATACTGTCACAGTGACACTGTCACAGTGACACTGTCACTGTGATACACTGTCACAGTGATACTGTCACAGTGATACTCATGCCCGTACCCTCCAAACACTATCACATCATCAAACCAGTCGTCAGGATCTTGGAAAGCGAACTTACCAACATCAGAGTACAAGATTCGTGTACACACAGTATTCTATTGCGACAAGCGGTCTAGGGGCCTTACAGGTACAACTGTGTTTTCTTGTGCAAATGACCGGTCTGGATCCACTTTGTAAGGAAGCACTTGTCAAACACAGGGAGGTGCTATTGCGAGGATAAGCCAACAGGCCGCAGGAAGAACTCGGCAGCTGCGAGACATTGTGTCTTTCACTGCTCTGTATTGAAAAGGACCGTGAAGTGCTACCACGTGGATTTTCTAATTGCACTAAAATTTTCTATTTACCAAAGAAAAAAAAGAGAAGATTCTGATTGCATTAAGTCTATGTTGGTAAGTTTATATTCATGCAGGACCAAACAGACAAAAACAACAACTGTTGTGGGGGCAATATTCTCGCAAACTGAGTGAATCAGTGTTACAACAAGGAACTGTTATGTTGGTGGTGATTAACAACCCCTCTTATTTAGCAGATACTCACAGCTACAGTATCTACTGTGATGCGAGAGCAGCAACCCATGTGCGTTGCTCACCGTTGATGATCTCAGTTTGCAGATACACTCTACAAATTAGTTTTCTTTCACCACTATTATTTTCTGTAATTTTTAACTACATTTTTGTTATTTTCCCATTTTCGAGGCTGAATAATCACTTTAGGCCACAAGTCGTATTTATTTTTTCTACTTGATTCTTCATATAGAATCACTTTCAACTGTTTTAGCACATTTACAAGAATATGCTGTATGTTGGAAAGGAGACTTTAGGTTTAATAAATGACATTATTTAAAGAAATAAACATTTCGGTAAAATCTTGTAGTGGTGACAAGAGGTTGAAGCACCGCACAATGCTCATATGCATGCGATGATTATGTACATCTGGGATCTTAATGACTAATAGTAAAGGGTACTAATTACCAATGTTCCAAACTATTGCGAACATAAGACAACAAATGTACAATAAAATGAGCCAATCAGATACCACCAGTGGGAGCTCGATGTTTCTTCCATTTATAAATAAATACCACATTCCACATTTATCAACAATTTTTTAACGAACCAGATTTCACTAAGTCATTTTTCTTTTCTGCAATGAATAGACTACAATTTGACTAACTGTCCTTCATTCGACTAAACACTCATAACAAGTTTTCTTGAGTTGATTATCTAATAATCTGTTATTCTTGCACATCATTTTAAAATAAATTTTTAATAACTTTCTTTAGATGCTGCATTGCCACAATGTAATTCGCACTGCTTTACGTCAAAGCCATCAGGANTCTGCAATGAATAGACTACAATTTGACTAACTGTCCTTCATTCGACTAAACACTCATAACAAGTTTTCTTGAGTTGATTATCTAATAATCTGTTATTCTTGCACATCATTTTAAAAGAAATTTTTAATAACTTTCTTTAGATGCTGCATTGCCACAATGTAATTCGCACTGCTTTACGTCAAAGCCATCAGGANAAATTTTTAATAACTTTCTTTAGATGCTGCATTGCCACAATGTAATTCGCACTGCTTTACGTCAAAGCCATCAGGAAAATTGAAAAAAAAAAACAAATATATATTAGCAATGTAATTTACACTGCAATATTTAAAACGTTAGATACATCAGCCTGCCTCTGTCGGTCATCCCGCGAGTCCACCTGCTCTCGTTCTCGTGTGCCCGACTTGGCTACGAGCAAGTGGCGGTGCGACAGACTGTCGCGTCATCACCTCTAGCTTACGNTCGTTCTCGTGTGCCCGACTTGGCTACGAGCAAGTGGCGGTGCGACAGACTGTCGCGTCATCACCTCTAGCTTACAACTTATCACGTACTGTACCTTTGACCCATCGCAATGTAATTATGAACAGTAATATGAGTATTATGTAAAAGTGATTACAGATTCATTTTTTATTTCAATCTAACGCAAGACCGATAAAAAAAAAGTACCAGAAATATAACAGAGAAGAGTTTTAAATTTAAAGAAACCAACATTTCTTGTATCCTACATTTCAAAACATGATCATTATCTTATTGGAGCAGCCAAGATAAAAATGTTAAACTAAAAATTCAAAGTTAGTTCTATATCTAATTGTATCGTTCAAGCAACATCACTAGAGCTAAATCACCTCAAAACAGCACTTCTAGCAGATACAAATAAAATAAGTAACAAATGCAATCTGAAAAAACAAAAATCCATAAATATATTTTTACACAAAAATATACAAACAAAATAAATAATAAATGTAAATATGTATAAAGGCACAGACAGTATTTACACTTTGAATGTACTAGAACGATGAACTGCAACACAAGGTTACAGAGCTGCACACACTATTTACAAAATGTATTTACAAAATGTATTCACAAATAAATAACTACAGTATAACCTGTAAATAACATTACTGTTATCACAAACACACATGAACAGCAAGACACAAGTAAATGTAGCACTATTACATACGTATGTGCCAATGTTTGTTAAGTTTAAGTAAACAATGCTTCACTTCAAGTCAGCTAGTATCGTTGTGATGTGTGCCCAGATTTGAAAATCATTGCAGGAAACTTAAAGATTATGCCATATCTGAATGACCTTGGACAAGTTACTAGTTACATTTCAGACAAATAATGAGTTACAATTGAAAAGCTGCACATNCATATCTGAATGACCTTGGACAAGTTACTAGTTACATTTCAGACAAATAATGAGTTACAATTGAAAAGCTGCACATGGCAAAGCATACACACCACAACATGCAAACACACATTGCGAACAACAATGGGAAAGAATGGGTAAGTTAGACAAAATGCCGATGCTTGTGTAACAATCAGCACGACACGGCACGTGGCTCACGGAACTAAGCGTAGACACGACACGTGTGGATGTGGACGGCAGACGTTCCTTAGGCACAACAGCAGACGACACTTGCTTGCTCTCACGTATGTTTGCACGGCTCGCATCACGCTGCATGCACACTACAGCTTCTCGTAAGACTCCATGCACCAAGCGCGGCTGCCGCTGGAGCTCGGGCTGAGCGGCACAACGGCTGCACGGCGACCGCTAGTGAGCCACACGAGCGTTAGCAACAAGTCTGCAGGCGCCATCATGTCCCACGATGCGGTTACCATGCAGCGCGACCACTAGCGCACACCGTGACTGGGGGGTCGAGCCACATCACGCTACACTACGCGTGCCACGGTACTGGTCTCATGTCTGCAGTTAGCTCAGGAACACCCAGCAAGCGTGTCACTCTACCTGACTGAATGTACACCGTGCGTGCTCGTATCACAGCACTAAGATAGCGCGCAGGCACAGGTATGTAATCGTAGTCATGTTGTTGTGAAGTTACAAATGCACGCAAGTGTGAAGTCAGAGGCGGCAACTAAGGATATGTTTGTGTCAGTGTGTCCCGCCCGGTGGGGAAGAAGTCTCGTGGTCCATCCGGAGACCTGCCGTGGCACTGGCTACCTCGAGCAGCCCTCCTCACGCGCAGTGCAGTTGTTTACCATACATGCTGCGAGCGTGTGGACAGCTCGTCCTACTCAGCAGTGTAGCAGAGCGAGGACGTCGCAGAGCCGAGCTCCACCGATGCAGAGGGTCACAGTGTGCGACATGAAACACGATCAATGAGCAGACCTCGACAACTCCTCTCGTTCCCCATACAATCAAACACTACCGATATCAAATTAAGATGACAATTCTAGGTTGCTCACTGGGATTTGATGTAGGTGATGTATGATGTGGGCCCTCTGACAGCGAATACTGAAGGACCTCGAACAAGCCAACGCTTGAACACTATAGTTCCTAGCGACTCCTGGCTAAACTGGGTTTCTACATGTACTCTGCAGTACGTAGGAAACAGTTCCAGAATATTGTGATCTGATGCATCCAGTCCTGACTTGTTACTGATTCAGCCAGAAGACCAACTCAACATTATCAACCATTAGCGTACCACGCTGGGAAAGAGAGAGACACGTTGCCTCAACAACAAGTAGGAGTGGCGTGCAGCTCGTGTGCTTGGATTGTAGAGCAGGCCACATATCTGTGAACCTGTACAATGGTTACAAACAACACTGATCAGTCACTAACATCTCGGATGGGAGTACAGAGGAGNTTGTAGAGCAGGCCACATATCTGTGAACCTGTACAATGGTTACAAACAACACTGATCAGTCACTAACATCTCGGACGACATCTTGGAACATTACCGCAGATTGCAGAATCCTTCACGCTAACCGACCAGTGAATAGCGACTCCTTCAGTAAGTTCAACAGACAGCCATTACTGGTTGCCTACCTGGTGGGCTGTGTGACCCTTCTCTGTGAAATCAAACACGTAACTTTTACTAGAAAATGGCGAGAGTTAGAGAATTTTAGCAAAAGACATAGCAGATAACGAGGTAGAAGACAAGCAAAGCCTAGATGCCAGTTCACCAGTCCTGCTTCTCCACTGCACATCGCACGTGTCCCTGCACTAAGCAATGCACTACGGCAGCTTGCAATGCAATACACTCCTAACAGCAGACATTACTAAGCTTTACTGGAGATTGTTCCATAATGAGAAGTTAGTGAAATCTGAAGCCACCTGACAATTCAAAGATAAATAAATGTAATTTTCTCATGTGGTTGTGACCTTCAAGTTGCAGTTTATTTGAGGAGAACTTTGGTTAAGGCAGTCGTCCAACTGAAACTTGACNATGCCAGTTCACCAGTCCTGCTTCTCCACTGCACATCGCACGTGTCCCTGCACTAAGCAATGCACTACGGCAGCTTACAATGCAACACGCTCCTAACAGCAGGCATTACTAAGCTTTACTGGAGATTGTTCCATAATGAGAAGTTAGTGAAATCTGAAGCCACCTGACAATTCAAAGATAAATAAATGTAATTTTCTCATGTGGTTGTGACCTTCAAGTTGCAGTTTATTTGAGGAGAACTTTGGTTAAGGCAGTCGTCCAACTGAAACTTGCCATGCACTGCAGCACGTGTGTAGAAAACGTGTTGGTTGGTGTTGAATTCTGATACACAAAAAACGAATGTGTCTGANCATGCACTGCAGCACGTGTGTAGAAAACGTGTTGGTTGGTGTTGAATTCTGATACACAAAAAACGAATGTGTCTGAGAACTAATGTAGTGACTCATTAACTAACACTTTGCAAAAAGCAAACATATTCTATGAGTAACAAATTGAACTTTTCCTTGTGAGAGTTCTTCTAGTATTTTGGCTTACTGATGTAACCAGATTACACAAGAAGTGTGGACACGACAAATGCTATTTCTGTTTTACGTGTGTCCTCTGTTATGGGTTGATGCTAATTTGAAAAACTTAAGAATCATCTTAAGATTCTTCCTGAGTTTATAAGATTTAATTTGTTAACATGAACTAATGGTACATTGAGAAGTTGAAAAACACGGCGTCTCGTCAGAAAAAGCGCTTCACGGCCTGCGACAGGTACACGTACGAACGGAACGACCACGCGAAGCCACGTAGCTGCAGCGATAACGCACTGCCAAGCCAACGCGCGTACTCCTGTTACGTCAGCGCGATGTGTTTTGACCCAGCCAGCACGGTGGCGATACGACCATAGACACTGTGACCGGCGTACGCATGCATGTACACACAAGGGCATGCCACATTGTAACCAACATCATGGAATTTGTCTTCTGAAGTTTTCCCTCTCTACCACCTGTTGCATGTCTTGGGAAATGTGTTTCATCCACATTTTCCATAATAACAAGCTTCACTTGTGCAAACTAAAAAGAACACCTACAAAAATATAACACTTTATTTTGATAATTACATATACAAAAAATTTGTTACACGTATCAAAAAGGATTAGAAATTTTTTTTTGTCCTTTAAGGAAGTTTGGAGAGCGTTTGAGTTAATTTTACAATTTTGTTTTAGCACACGCATATTAAAATTTTGTTATAGCATTCTTATGGAATTACCACAATACAACATACTGTATCTACAAAAATTCTTTGCAACCAGAGTGTACAGTCATGCACAAGTTGCAACCAGAGTTAAACTTCAGATACACAAACATAGTACATGCTACATACATGAATTGCAATTTACAGTGAAATCTAATTTTTACATTATGCAACTATGAAAAAGTTCTAAATAGAGTTAAAGTGTAATAAATGGAAAATTTGAACTATGTTCTAATGCTGAGTTAGCTAAATCATTTCCAATTAAAGCAACATGTAAATTCTAAATATACGAGACAGATTTTTACTAAAGACGGAAGAAAGATATTGACAAATTTAAGAGAAAAATGTTGTATACAAATAGTTCATAACAAAGTTATAAAACATAAATTTGTAAGAAACAAAAAATTAATGTGCAAATGTGTAATTTCTGTGCATTAGAAATTTGTACAAATGAGAACATAAAGAGTACAATACAATTCAGCTCTACCGACACAATTTTCCATGCTGAGATCAAAATGAATCCAACTACGGAGTTGTGTGAGGATTTGCACCAAGACAGTCCTGACACTACGTCAAACATTAAAAACATTGCTTGGACAATGAGCACAGCGCGTGGCGCAGCGCTAGGATAGGTGGTTCGTTAATGGCAGAGTTGTGAAACCACTTGGGCCAGTGGGGAGGGGGGAGGCTGGTAGCACATGCTTCGTAATGCAGACACGTCGCCGCCACATTGCAGACGCAACACACAAAGCAACGCTCTTCATCCCCGGGTTGTATGTTGGCGATACCAGGTGCCTACTCCAACCTCACGTCGCAACACTTACAGTATGTGCATCTTGCCAATTGAAACAAGTCTGATGGACAGGAAAAGCTTTTTTAATTACCGGAGTATGCTTATTAACATATGCACCTGAAAAGATCATCCACTTTAAGTAAAAACTAAACATACAACTCCTTGTTTTCCATATTCCAGGCTGTAAAAGTTTTACTCAGAATTCAGTCTGGGAGTTGCAAACACGTCAACAGCTCTCTGGGGAGATTTAAGAAAGCAAACTCTCTCCTCATACTTCCCACGGCACCATGGAATAAACATCGTACAACGGTACAACGAGAAATGAGAAAGAAAATAACTTGTATAAGACCACAGAACACTATAGTGAAATTGGGAACATGTAAAATAGAATAGTCAACTTGCTTCTCTGTAGTAACTTGAATTTGCTAGTAACAATAATTGTTCATGTCAACGTACCGCTAGGGACATGTGTTGCAAGACTTCCCAAGTTGCGGTGTTGGCAATGGGAGCTAAGGCAATATCGCCAACATACAACAACAAAGTTTGCGTTGGCAACACGAGACCCATAATACCACTCAAGAGTTCAGAGAGAGTGTCCCACGGCTGTAACAAACATCAGTGCGTTCACTAAATAAACTACATTTCTTGCTCCTGTGACTAACTCTTGGAAACAAACTAAGGTGAAATATCTAGAAAACATTTGAATGTTGAAGAAGTAGGTAACTTGTCGACTTTAAAGAAAAATACTTTCATATCACTGTGTGCAAATCAACAATTCATTGCAGCATCAAAAAAGGTACTTTCATCTCAAAATATGAACAATGTCCACTTTAGTTACAAGAACACATGTTTAAACATTGCATTTCAACATAAATGAAAAAACAATAATTTTTATAAGTATTCTGTCATGTATGAACTTTTCTTGGTAATGTGAAAAAAAAATATAAATATGTTTGAATCATTCTAATTGACAAACTTATGATTTCTGGAACAATAAAGATTGCTATAGCACAAGAAACTTCTTACTTTCCTTTATAGAACAAATGGATATGGAGAACTTTATATAAATACACAACTTTTTAACAATAACTACAAGTATATTGTTTCATCAAAAAAATATATTTCCACAAAGTAATAAAAACAAGTGTAAAAATTGTACAATTTGGTGCTAGTATTGCATTGCTTGCCGAGTGATAATCAACTTGGGCAAAAACACACAGCTATGACTTCTTAATTCCCAACATCCTACGAGATGCTATCAACAATCTTTTCTTATGCCAAATCCTGCAGTAGCTTTTGCTCGCTCTGATGAATTTCATCAACCAAACTGGACTAAGATGGAAAGAAAATCTGCAAGCAAAAATTATTGACGAGATGTTGAAACTTGTGAATGATTTTCCACAGAAATTCTGTATCTAACTTGCATTAGTTTACCATGCACCCACGTCTGACCGACCGTGCCAGACGGATCCTGAACACTACTTTCCCTCAGCATACAGTAAGTACTCAACAAATGACAGTCAATTATAACAAGCAATTAACTCAAATGCAAGACGATATAAAAATATGCATTAGTACTGGTATGTTGGTACTTGNGTCAATTATAACAAGCAATTAACTCAAATGCAAGACGATATAAAAATATGCATTAGTACTGGTATGTTGGTACTTGTAAACAGATACATGCACACATATTATTGTATTTGCCTGAATATATGACCACCTTGAAAATTTTGATCTTGGTCTATGGGAAAAATTGATATCTCGACAAATTATTTTAGCATATAAATGGGACGAATTATTATTTTGTTACCAAAATAAAAGGTTTCACATGTGTGTCCAATTATTTAAAAACAAAACATAAAACAAGAACTACGATGGGCACCATCTTAGCCAGCCAGCCTGGGACAAAACACTTAGCTAGGCGAAAAAAAAATTGTTTAAATTAAATAACAATAGAGGAAATTTACATAAACAGCACACTATGAGCAAAATACAACACTGACACACAACCAGTGTTCGACTTAAATGCCTGTCCGCTGCCAGAGACAGGTCAAAATCTGTATGAACAGGTGAATGTAATTTTCACCTTTCCATTGGACAGGTAATAAAAAAGTTCAGAGAACTAATTAGAGGTGTGCGAGATCCCAGAGCTTCGAGAAAAAGGCGGGGAAATTACTTTGCCAAACCGTCGGGTGGAAATTTTCTAGTTACAGAAATTTTTTCAGAAAATAATTCTCTGTAGTGATGTAAAGAAATAAAAACACTCCTTGGCGGCCTCCCGACCGGGACAGGGGACACACGACACCTGAAGAGCAGTTCTCCATTCCACGTACGTCTTCATTAGTGATTGTATGCCGGCAGTGTGCTGAAGTGAAACATGTCTAGCCTACAGCCCAAGCTACAAAACCAAGGCAGACTAGGTGTTGAAAAGCAGTTTGTAGGCTCCACACACGGCCCACCACCCATGGAGTCGTTGCCCTATTTTCCTTCCCCTTCAGTTGTCAAAACACATCCAGCGCTGTTAGGTCCAGCCCTAGATACGTAAGCCCTCTGCAGTGAAGCCGCGGTTGGGTTTTCTAAGCTCAGTCGCTCAGCACGCAATACTCCAGCAGTGCGGTGGGGTTGCTTGTGTGTGTTGTTTCATTGACCTCTTAGGTAAAGAAATCTTACAAATAATTTTTAAGTAGTGTATAGTAAATGTTATAATTACAATACGTGGAAATATCTGCCAAATGTGTCGAAACCTCCTGAAAACCAGCAGCGAACCTATGCTGATAAACAACGTTGTGATAAGAAACATGATGAAATGACACAGCTTAGAAGTTAACAAGAAACTTGCTCAGTCGCATTACCTTGGGTCTGTTATGACGCTGATAACAATTTAACGTTTCGTAAGAGTTGTGAACAATTCCAGAAAAAAGGCTTCAGAGTATTCGTTCATCTTGGCTGCAGCAGTTTCAGGAAAGAAAATTTATCTTCACGCAATGTTACCCAGTGCCATAAACTGTGTACAGAGATAATAAATTCAAGGAATGCACAACCAGGAAAATCAGTAGCAGAAAAAGCACTTCAGTCACTAAACAAAGAAACACTTGAAAAAATGAGGACTGTCTTTCGAAGTAGCCATGCAATTGTAAAACCTGGAACAGCCTTTCCGATCTCAAGAAGCAGCGAGAGCTGGACAAGAAGAACAGTATGGATATACGTGAAACCTTTATTACTGACAAAAATGATGTGCTGAATTTGTTAGCTTTATTGACAACGTTGAGCAAAAGAAACTCAAACAAAAACTTAAGACTGCCCCATTTTTATGCATAATGTGTGATTACGACAGACAGAGCTGTTCTTGAACAAGTTATTGGGTCTGTACGTTTGATTTTGTTGTCGTTAAACATGTTGAAAGACCAAATACTTCTCAGATTCATGAATGCATTGTAAAAGTGTTAGAAGAATACTGTTGTCTAGGAGTTGCAGAAATTAAGGATCGCTTAGTGGGTTTTGCAAGTGATGGTGCAGCAGCGATGCGTGATAAGCACAGTATAAAGCAGACAAAATTCCAACAACTAAATTCCTATATAATTGATGTGCATTGCTTAGCACACCATCTTGAACTTGCAGTGAAGGGTGCAGTTGGGAAAATACCGTTGTGTACAGAGCTTCAATGCTTCTTGGAGTTACTATCTTCATTTTTTCACCACAGTCCAGATCACATAGCTATCTTGAAAAGAGCTTGTGAAAATCAATGTGTTGACTTCTGCGCTCATTCATGAGTTGCAGTCACTCGCTGGCTTTCCCACACTAAACGAGCTCTAACAGGAGCTATCTAGTTGTGTCCAGTTCTAGAGAAAATTACATTTGCAGTTGGAAATGAAAGTGATAAATCAAGTTGGAGAGGAATCCAATAATTTCTCAGTAACCTTGAACGCGTTGACGAGTGACGTGTAGTTACACTATTTCTTTTTTGCTGCAACTCCGTATCATCATGTGCACGTCACGCGCACCATAAAAGATACGAACCCCGACTGGCCGCCACCCAGGCCAGCATTCCGCTACCGTAGACATGGCAGACGCCTGGATAGCGGAACACACCTCGAGAAAGAGAGAAATATAAGTTGCCCCCGCCTAACACAATCCCATATCCCATGAGAAGGGAGACCAGATGACAACGCAAAAGAATTGCCCCTAAGCGAGCAGTGGATACCGCCCGCACAGTTGTGGTAGGGTGAGCTGCTGAGTGATGCAATGACAACTGGCAATCTGAGGGCTTGCTGGTCTTAAATACGGTCGACAGCGTCTTCCTTCGGCTCACTTCGGCCCTTCATGGGCGGTGCAGCCCTTACTGCGCTCTCTTGGCGAGGGAAGGAGGCAATGTAGTTTCCCTGCGTGCGGGTGCTATATGGCACTTGCTTAGGGGCAGGCTGGTTAGCATGGGGCGTTTGACTAACATGGCAACGTGAGTTCGTCTGTCGTTCTCTTGGGGTGTCCCGGGTTGGAAGCAAGCCTGTCAGCTCTGGAAGCAAGCAGACTCGAGGTTCGTTTCTCTGCGAGTTACTGTGGTCTCACACGGGCTGAGTTGAAGTCGAAAAAAAAGATTGTCCGTTATGCATCATGCGTCAGTTTGTAGTCTTTAGAGTAGCCACAAGTCTGGTGTCTTCAGTCTCCAGTTTGCGGAAGATTTCCGAGAGAAGTTTGTGTCAGTAGCACCTCTTCCAGGTTTCTGCAACCCCCCGGTACACAGGTTACAAAAGGCTTGTAACATTAGGGGACAGAACAAAATTTTTAAGCCTTGTTCTTCTTTACATTCTAGATCGACTGGATGAGTTTGTGTGATGTCAAGGACTAGTGCAGTACCGCTTTTGCTAACATTTTCAAGCTCATCAATTTTACTTGGGGTACAAACTAACTCACAAGCCACTCTTTAAACAAGTAGGCCTCCATTCGAACTGATTTCTGTGCACCACCCTGGTACACTGTGACACATAATGCTTAGCTGGCAATATCATTTTTGTTTCTCTGACTTCAATTCAGCTCATGTGACGTCACGTTCGCCAACAGAGGAACAAACCCCGAGTCAGCAGCATCCAGAGAACGATAAATAAATTCACGTTGCCAGTTATACGAAATACGCACGTCAGTCATGCGCCCCTACCTAGGCAGCCGAACGAAGCCAACCTGCCTTTAACTGAGCATCAGATACCACCAGCACACAGGAAAACTACCCTGATTCCATCCCTCGCCAAGAGAGCGCAGCAAGGGATGACACCACCCACAAAGGGAGGAGCCAGCCATATGAAGATGATGGAACCACACTGAAGGAAACTGAAGGGAGACTGTCGACAGCATTAGACGGGCGAGTCCTCAGAACGCCAGTTGTCATTGCATTGTCTAGCTCTGCCTTGAACACTCAGCAGCTTGCCCTACCACAGCCGTGCTAGGGCTCCCTGCTTCCGACGTCTCATAGAGAACTGCTACCAGCGAAGGGCTTCAACCCCGCTTACACACTCCACTAGGGAGTGCTTACCCCATCACTTCCGGACACCACTAGACAACGGTAGAGTTAGAGTCGTTCTCACAACTTCTTTATTTCGTTGCTCTAGATTGCTCTTTGCCTAAAAGGGCCCCTTCCCCTGGTTTGTAACACAACTTCTGCCGGTTGCATGGTAATCACGAAAGCATAGGAGTTAGTACGGGTCACAGTGCTTATTCTACTCAGAATAAATATCATCGCATCTATTCCCTGCGTTCAGATTCAAAGGGTTATTTCTAACTCTCTCTACTACCTCGTAAACGCCATTATCCAAGGGAAAGGTGGGTGACCGTGTCTTACCAACCAGTTTCCGACCTTAGAGTAGGACTGCAAGCTCCCTTGACCGGGCAGCATGTATGTCACAAAACACCAAACGTTTCGCCGGCCACCCGTACTGTGTATGGTAAAGCTCAGCTAACCCACTCCTTCCTCCGCATGAGATTCACCGATTGGAGTGCCAGGCCTGACGAGGTGTGACGTCATTGCCTCTGGTACTTCTAGATAGGGAATTCTGTCACCTGTCCCCTGCTTGCTGCGATGGCCTTTACAACCTACCTCGTGCCCTTTACCCAACGAGGAGGGACCGAGTGGGCAGACAAGAAGGCAACTACGGCTCTTACCGCCAACCAGCTAGCAGGTAACCCTTTCCAGTCCTCAGCTCTGCAACAGGCACAAGTCGCTCGCAGACTACAGGGGTCTCGCCTCCCAGTCACCCCTCAGTACTTGTTCGAGCCACCCCAGAAGACCAGCGGAACTCCACACCCCATCGTAGTTCGCCTCCGACTCTGACTGCCCACGAGTCTGGGCATCGCCGACGTCGTTCACCGACAGACTCCGCCTGCTGCTGCCACCAGGAGCCCGGCAGACCCAGACCCAGCCAGTTTCAGGTGCCCCCAGACGGGGCCTCGAATGTCGTCCTCAGAAGCCTGCCACCAGTCAGCCCCGGCCCGCCTGCAGGGGGTAAGCCCGTGATAGCCACCGCCCTGACCGCCTCAGACATCTACGTGGCTTGCAGACGCCCGACCAGACCAACTCTACATACAGGCTCCCTCAAAGGCAGGGACGGACAAGCGTAGAACCAGCCAGTAAGTCCAACCAGGGTTCTCTGCCCGAACCCCCTTAGACTAGGTGACATGCCAAGCGCCCCGACCGTCACACGTCAACTGGAAGAGATGATGTGTTCGCATTGTTAAATGTACGAGGTTCCTTTGATTTCCCAATTACAAAAACAGAAAGTTTGTGTGTTCCGGTCACATTAGAAGACAGACCAACAGTTCTTCTCCTTTGTTTGACTCAAATTCTGAGGCTGAGGTTTCCTAAACAGTGTCAAAAGAGTTTTTGGTAACGTTTAAANTTCTCCTTTGTTTGACTCAAATTCTGAGGCTGAGGTTTCCTAAACAGTGTCAAAAGAGTTTTTGGTAACGTTTAAAGTTTAGTCCAGTTTTTTCAATATTGTTGACTTACTCTGGATATAAATCTTTTTGTTCAATATAATATAAAAGTTTTTTTTAGAAGACTTTTACTGCTACTGGATCTGCAGACAGCTTCTCAGATGAGACACCTACAAAATAAACTTTATGGTGCTTTTTCCAACAGTATGACACTTGCTGAGAAATGACCTCTACTTTCAAACATTGTACGTACCATAAAACACTTCTTTTTCAAAACTGGCACCATATATGAGTATCCCTTCAACGTTCTTGATGAAACCATATCAGTAAACATCGTCAACCAATTCATTTGTAGATTATCTAAGTGTACACAATGCTGAAAGTGTTTTCTTCAGTTCAATTTGAGTAAAATCTTGATAGTAGATTACAATTCCGGAACCAGTCGTACACTGTACTCCTTCCTACACACAGTTTGTCACAGATACTTTCCACTGGTTAACTTTATCTATTGTTTCTAGAATGTTTCATCTTTATTACTTCATTACAACATTGCATTTTAATTCNTCCACTGGTTAACTTTATCTATTGTTTCTAGAATGTTTCATCTTTATTACTTCATTACAACATTGCATTTTAATTCTTCACATATTTTACAACAAAATTTTTTTTACACATTGAATAACAGTAACTGGGTGGAAATAACCAAATACATACAANTTCACATATTTTACAACAAAATTTTTTTTACACATTGAATAACAGTAACTGGGTGGAAATAACCAAATACATACAATCTCACTGTTGTTACCCCTTTTATTACGATTATCTCACTTTTAAGACCTATTTTTGAGGAAATATTGACGTATCATGTGTAAAGACTAAATTATTTTTTGACTTCACATCATCACGTGCGACGCCACGAGGTACTAGAGAGAGAGAGAGAACCGGTTTAACGAAATGCGTGAACCACTAACACCCATGCTGTATTTGTTGCGACCACAGATATGCTATACATGGTACCGCACACGCCTATGAGCCCAGCAAGACTTCCGGACCACATAAACATAGCAAGAAAGAGATTAACATGCAATATTAATTAGCCTGCATGCACACGTGTTTTACTTCCCTGAGAAAGGGAGAATACAAACGCCACAACGCGATACTGTNGCCCAGCAAGACTTCCGGACCACATAAACATAGCAAGAAAGAGATTAACATGCAATATTAACTAGCCTGCATGCACACGTGTTTTACTTCCCTGAGAAAGGGAGAATACAAACGCCACAACGCGATACTGTTGCCCCTAAGAAAGCACGAGATACCGCCCGCCTAACATGCAAACTGCCCCCAGCCTTTAGCAATCCACCGGCGCAGCGCAGACGGCCATCCACACGAGGAAAAGAGGGGACGACGGAAGCCTCCCCATAAGACAACACTGCCGGCCAGGTGAATACAAGGCCGCGCACCCGGCTAACCCTAGTCGTTCCTTGGCAGCTCGCCCCCGCACCTCCCTGTGCTGGGGCGAGCTGCCAGCTCCTCCTGAGGAGCCTTCACTTAAGAAGTGACGAACCACCTCCCAGTCACCAGCTGCAGATCCTCACATCTGCCAACCACCAAACAGGCAGCAAGCACTCTCGTTCATCATCATCAGCGAGCACCACAAATAACCTTGTTACAGCAAGGTGGTATCCTGAGTCCCTTCAGGACATACAGTATGCCCCAAGTAAAGACTTCAGCTAACTGTAAACTTTCTAGACAATTGCTCTTGCATTCCAGCAAGCACCTACACCCATCTAACTTCTGTAGGGTCAGTCAGTTGTGGAACGACTGGCAAACTTAGGAAATAGTAAGCACCACCATGTTTACTCTCATGGCAATAAATATGTCACAATTTAACCCCTGTATATAGTTTAAGGTGAACTCTGCTCTCCTTCTCCAACGTTCCTGGTAAGCATCGCCCTTCAAGGGAGCGGCAGGAGACCAAGGCATTGATATTTCCCAATCATGGAGTAGGACAATGGACCGTCTCATAACTGGGGACAGCCTGTGCTTCAGCCGAACACACACCTTCATAGGCCACCCATACTGCGGGCGAGGTACGGCAAGGTACCTGGTGCATTGTACGGTGGAGCCCCCTACTAGGAACACTACACGACAAAGTGGTTAAGCAACCTAAGTCAGGTAACCCACTCCATCCACCACGTATAAATCCGCTGGATGGAGTGACAGGCATGATGAAGTGTGACCTAGCCACCTCNGGTGGAGCCCCCTACTAGGAACACTACACGACAAAGTGGTTAAGCAACCTAAGTCAGGTAACCCACTCCATCCACCACGTATAAATCCGCTGGATGGAGTGACAGGCATGACGAAGTGTGACCTAGCCACCTCTGGGCACTTACTAGTTAGGGAACTGTCTCCCACCTCACCTTTGGAGGAAACGACCCGTAGCACCTACCCTCCCATACCCTTCACCCAGTGGGGCGAACGTGAGGCTGCAGCTGTCCTCTCAGCTAGCCAGTCGCTGCGTAACCGTCCTGAACCCAACTTTACTTTCATGACTCCCAAAGAGCAAGCACAAGCCGCAAGAGAATCAACGATGCCTCACCTCAGTTTACCTTGCCGGTCTATTCGGAACCCTAGTACGGCCCCAGAGAAGCGCACCCAGTGGTTTCCTGGATCTGGCTGGGACTACCCGTGGCACTGGGGATCACCGGAGAGTGCTCAACACTCAGTCACCAGCTCAGCTCCAGCGCGCCACCTGGGCACCAGCCCCAGGCCAGCAGACACCTGTGGACCACAACTGGGGATCTCTACCACTGCCGTTCTACCCGACCAGCAACCCGGAACTGCAGGACATCCTCAGCCAGCCGACCACTTGTGACGCTAAGTGAAGGTCAGACCTCGACTGCCCTCACCCCCAACATCAAGAGGTCTAACCTCACCCAACCGGACTTCGTCCCTGGTAGACAACACACCAGACCGACGCTTCCTCAGGGACCTATCCGAGCAAAGCACCAGTTACTCCAAACTCCGCCTCACTAAGAGACTCGTTCATCATTGAGTGACTCTCGCCTGACACACACTGAAACCTTGCACCCATGTGTTACATCACAACCTAGCCAAAACATGTCAATGTAAAAATTCTGTTAAAAAATAAGTTGGAAATATAAGGGGAAATCTGTTGATAAATAAGTCTGTTGCAATTTTTTATTGCTATGCATTGTGTTTCTCTTGGTGAGAACTGTACTACAAACAGTGGATATCTTAAAATAGATAATATATACCCCCCTTCCTACCTGCATTTTTATGTATGTTTGGGTGGGTCAAAATTGGTCCAAAACTTTCCAAAACCTCTATTAAGACCATCCTTCACTAACAACTGGAAACTGTGAGGGGTCTTGATTGTGGGATTCTACTGTACAATGCTCATACAAAACAACGTGTGTACACCAATACAAACACTGATCAACTGAACAGATAATTCAACAACAAACTGGAGGCTAGATACAAACACTTTGCAACAGAGTGCCCCAAAACTCACGTATGAATCACTTCCTCAGCTGAGCGGCTGTTGAACTGGCGGCCAGTTAAACCAAGGCTGGTTAAGAAGGCGCCCACTGTATGTTACACTATGTTACAAGTATTCCGTCAACTGCGTCATAAGAAAGCTTGGAAAAGTTATATGCACTGGCTGTTAAAAAAAAAATATTTTAACAAAAAACTTGTGGTCAAATACTATGCAGGTAACAATAATCTACGCCTCGTTACTACACCTAAAATGCAGTAAAAACCAAAGATTTAGCACTTTCTTAGCAAATTCCTATATCTTTTCCTAATTTTAATAAACAATTTGTTACTTTTTTTCAACAAGTTTTTTTAATGGCTTGTAGGTAATAAAACACATTTACTGTCAACCATCCATGAATTTTCCCAGCTACCAAATATTCCATACAATAAATTATTATTTTGCTTGTATTAACACTGTATTCTTCACCTATATGTACCAACATTTATTGATCCACTCTACAATGAATAGCTATCTTCTACTATCCTCATTACTGATATATGTCATGTGCCTGCGATTACGTTTTGTTTCAGATTCATAACATTTTGTCTCCCAGAAACATAAGTAAACAAACCACATATTTAATTTGAGAACCAGAAGATGTTATGTGTACATGCATTACTGTATACAGAATGGCTGGCGGTGTTGTATCCGGGGCCTGTGCTCGAGGTACCACAACTTCCGTGTCAGTTATGTCACTGGTATTGTGTGTTTCTACACTAATTGTAATTTCTTGATGTGTTATATGCTAATGTAAAGAAGCAGCGTCAAATTTAGATAACAAAATCGAAAATTGTTAACGCCTCTGATCAAGATGGAAAAAGTGAGATATTGCAAAATGTTTTTATAAATTCCCATGTTAACATTATAAACTATTAGATCAAATGGCACAGAGGTAGAAAATAATTTTTATTTGGTTGGCACATGAAAGTTAGGGTATCCAACATAAATAAGTCAGAGCCTATTATGCNTATCCAACATAAATAAGTCGGAGCCTATTATGCAAGAAAATACACGTCAACCGGTACTGCATCGTGTTTGTGTCTCATGTTGTGTACTCGCAAACATTCACCTACCTTCCTTTATACATGCAATGGATTATACATATATTCAAGCTTATGTCTGACACTACCAACATTTACATCAGATATATATTTTAATATTACTTTGATAGCGACTTTCATAGAAGAAAGTCAGTTTTCAATATGCAAGTCAATCACATCAATTACTATTGAACTACGGTGCAACGGTAGAACACTGCGTTGCTGAGCTGTGACCTGCCCTTAGTAATGCACTCGCAGTCTTCTCGTGCAGCTAACACCAAACTGTACCAAGTATCTTTACATTTCACTATCAGCACCACTGAATATGGAGCACTGAAGCCTTCTGTTCGACATACAGACTTCTGTTTCGTGTTTTACGTACTGAAAAACCTAGCGCGATAGAGAAAAACTATTTGTCATGTTTTGATTCTGATTCAAAACAACAGTTATCAACGACATATTACCAGTACAATTTGACGAGCTACCATAGAATGCAACAAATGCACACCTCTGTTTATCGGCAACACGAAAGCACGCCAACGAGGCAATGCTACTGATGAGGCACGGCGACCATGATCCGATGGCGAGGGAGACAGCTCTGAACTCTCGTGCAGCCCACAATCCACACACACAGAGAAACGAAAGACAGGAACACTTACGAATGCTTTGACTCCTTCAAGATGACCTTTCCAGGATCAGCTTTGCGGATCTCGCTTTCACGTGCCTCCTCCGTCAGAGACTTGAACGCCGTGGAATGAATGCTGCGCAAACACAACACACGACAGAGTTTCAACAAACGTTCACACATGCGGCAACTTCATACAAGTTCAGCAAGTAGCTATTGTTTTGTTCTTGTTCACAATGACAATACAAACATAACAGCATTAACACAATATCCACACGTGGCATCCACAAGGGCAGTCGTGTTCCAGCGCGTACAACTGTGTATGAAGCAGCGAGTGCACACTGCCTTCCTACTCAGCCCGTAGAGTAGCTGAGGTGACACATCCGACAATAAGGACTCGCATACTAAAGCCAATATTACACTATACCTACCACCGTACTTGGTCTTGTACAAGGCTTGGTGCATGAGTCGGTATACCAGTAGCTGTATGAGCCGCCATGGGAGATTACTATTACAAGACAGCAGTCCACGTACTAGCATTCGGCACCCTCGGTGGGTGTGCAGTGTACATGGTTTGTAGTAAATATGAACTCCACTAGTAGAACTGTTACCGATCAGTAACTTGTGTAGGTCTGTTTTCCAACTAGCTAGCACATATTGCTATATTACTGTTGGCCTTTACATCAATTCAAAGCTTACTGGAGTAGTTTGATTCATTTTCTTGAAAATGATGTTAAGTCACTAGAGTACAGGAGTGTTATTTTTAATTTTGATGAAAATTATTGACCATCTGCAAAATGTACTTTTTTCTATGCATACAAAGTTACTATACACATGTAATATTTTATGGGGGGGAAAAAAAGTACCCAATGGGGTTTTGAACTCGCGCACAAAAGTTGCATTCTATGACAAGCGCCATGACTTTACCACTGTACTACCAAGTCACACAGACACTGTGGTAATTTAATACAAGATATACACTAAACTGCTCACATTAACATTTTCAATGTGTAGGTAATGTTTAAAGTATTTTGGATGGTTTTAAACAGTAATTAATAGTTGTCATTACCAATATTCTTTGTTTTGTTGAATTTAAATAAATTCCTCCAAAGAGTTTCAACTTCACAGATGTATAATCAAGATGAAGGCGATCTGTTTGGTTCCTTCAACAACTCGTGTAAGTAGTAGCCGCGAGCAGAGCACTACGTTCTGCAACTGCGAAGTGGGTAGCCAGGTACGAAAGCCGATATGGAACCTGCCTCGGAAAATAGGACGTGTCCTATTACCAAACCTGGTATTAAATATGTCTGTACAGGGCAGGAAATGCCGTAATAGCAGGTATAACAGCCGCTATGGTGGACGTCGCACAAGCTTTACAGAATCTGGTATCGTATCATATCATATCACCTTAAGGATCAAACACAAATTGCCCAGCATATTAATTACATATTTTAAAAAAACTCAATATTTTGTTAGTGAAAGCCCTTGAAACTAATATTTTCTGTACAGTTTTAACACTTGTCCATTGCAATATGAAATAATAGTATGGTCCAGTCTCACTTAATTCACTCTTTTTGAATGAAACATTTGATAAATCATCCTGATGCGAGACATGTAGATACACTATTTCTATCTGCTGCAACTCCGTATCATCAAGTGCGTGCCACGTGCCCCACAAATTATACAAACACTGAATGGCAGCCATCCAGGCCAGCATTCCATCTTCACAGATAGGTGGATGCCTGGAAAGCCGAATGCACCTCAATAGAGAGGATAATATAAAACGCCCCCACCTAAAACTACCCCTTAAGAAGGGAGACCAGTCGACAATGCCAGCAAAGCTGCCCCTAAGCTCGTTCAGCCGATACCACCCGCACACCAGGAAGATCTGCTTCCAGCCGCCCACGACAGATGGCGCGACGTGCAGCTCCTATCAAGGGAGGAGCCGCTCCGCCGAAGCTGTCCAAAGGCTGAAGGAACAAGAGACACCCTTAGCCCAGGAGGATATATGGCCCTACAACGCCGCAGAACTGCAGTTGACGCCAGCAGCTCGCCTTAACCCCAGTAGTGCCAAGGCGAGCTGTTCTCTCTGCTCTCCTCCGCCTCATGACGAAACGCCTAGTGATCACCAGTTACCAACGCCGGACTTCTTCAAGCACGCGCTGCAGACCCGAAGTGTTGTTGTCACCCCTCTTAAGTACCTTAGGTCACACAGCTTCAGTCAGGGAACAGTTGTTCTGACGGCTACCTAATGAGTTGCTCTTGCTCTTATAGCATGGCCTTCAGGCAAGGCTCTTCAAGCCCACAGGCCCCTTCACCTGTCTTGCTTTTACCTTCCGTAAGTTAATCAGTACATTNTTCAGGCAAGGCTCTTCAAGCCCACAGGCCCCTTCACCTGTCTTGCTTTTACCTTCCGTAAGTTAATCAGTACATTGATTTACAGCAGGAGAGTACGAATCACCTTGTTCTATTCTGGACGGAATAAAACACGCTAGCAGTCTAACCGCCGTGTAAACTGTGCTTATTAGTCATTCTTGGTAACTGTCACCCTGCAAAGGAGAGGCAGGGAAANCAGTCTAACCGCCGTGTAAACTGTGCTTATTAGTCATTCTTGGTAACTGTCACCCTGCAAAGGAGAGGCAGGGAACCACGGTTTGAGAACTGGTTTGCCAAACTAAAAGTAGGACTGCGGCCTGTCCCCTAAAAAGAACTTGACGTACGTCAACAAAACACAACCCATTAGACGGCCACCCATACTGTGTACCAGGCACACAAAGGTACCTGGTGCACACATACGGTGGAGCCCCGACCACTAACAAGAGACACGCCGAAGAGGTTAGATCACCCTTGTCAGTTAACCCACTCCATCCGTGTATAGACCCGCCGGAAGGAGTGCCAGGTCTGACAAGGAGGGGTCTACCCCTTAGCTACGGAGATCGTTACTTGCCACCCCAGTGCGGTCGTGAACCAGTACCCCAGCCGTGGTAAATGCCATTCATCCACAGAGGAGGAAGTAAGTGACAGGAAGGCAGCTGCTATCCTCGCCGAGAAATGAGCACTGCTTAACCAACCCGTCCCAGCCTTCAGCTACTTGACCCGCGGGAACGAGCTCACAGCGCCCGCCAACTGTTGAGGCCTCACCTCACAGTTCCTCCCATAACTTGTTTGGCCTCTTAGTGAAAATCCCCGAAGCTGTGTATCCCATTGTAGAGTACCTCCACCCGGGCCTGCCCCTGGTACTGGGCGTCGAGCCAGTCGACAACGTAGGACCAACCGACAGCAGGCCGGACGCCCGCCTGCCACTGCGGAGCCAGCCCCTCGCCAGCAGACGCCGTCGCAGACAGCCTGCTGGGTTGGGAGACCCCACCTAGGACCTACGCCAACGAGAGCCCGACACATGGCAGCGAGAGGTAAGCCAGCGGCTCCACTAACGTCACGCACTCGCAAGCCCAACTAGACTCCGTGCTGAGACGGCGGCCTACCCACCTGACTGTTCAAGGGCACAATCAAGGCCAAGCGCCAGATCCTGCAGACCTCACCCCCCGAGCCTGAGTGCCTGACCTACCACGAACTGAAGACCTAGTCGACGCAGATGTGCTCCTGCCCCTAAGGCCGTCCCGCGTCAAGTTAAAAAAATATATATGCATGTATTAAACTTGTTTCAAACAATTTTTCACCCCAGTGATGACTCAGATAAACAACTGTTTATTACATCAAAGTTTCAAAATATTTGCAAATGATATGGTATTCTTAAATATTTGCAAATATTCAATTCATATTCAATTTGCAATGAAAAAGTTACATTTGTACAAACCTATCAATTTACCAAATATTATGTAAGTTATTGGTATTACAGAAAGTCTGGAAACAAGTCACACAGTTTTTAAAATAAAATAAAACAATTAAGACATTGTTTTTAAAAGTTCAGTTTTAAAGAACACAACCATGTCTATTAGCATTGTTGGGAGATAGGCGGCCCATCCGGTGTGCGATGAGGGAAGTGGCGAAGTTTGGAACAACCGAGTCTTGAGAGCCAACGAGCATAAAGCGAGATGAGCANGGAGTACATCATGCGGTCCATGCCCGTCATCACGGCTCCCACGGGGATCCTCGGCCAGAAGTTACTGCAACACACACTCCACAGCTCCAGTCCACTTACACAACTCAAACTTTGGTGATTCACACCGTACACAGCATGGCTGTATGATTCCTAAATAAACCATATGTCACATATCATTTACCATTATACTATAGTCCCAACTACAGAGTTTGTTCCATGTTTAAATAACATTTTGAATTGTGCTTTGTCTATAAATTATAATACCGTTATTTAATAGGCACTTTGCATTAAAACACAGAGTGAGATATGTTGGCAACTGTTAATAAGACATAGTCCTAATGCAATGTATTATTAAATTGAGATCTGTTTGGTCATTTGTAAAATAAACGTTTCTTTAAGACATATCTACATTCTAAGGTAAATATGGACAAAAAATATCATAGCTACAAAAACATTGTCTTTTTTCACTGCCTGTCCAGCACACAAATGAATTGTGTTTTGTTTCAACTTGACGCGCCATGGGCATCATCATTCGCCCGATCTAGCCTCTCCACAGCCGCGGTCCCCTCCTACGAAGAGCCGTTACTCCGCACACGCCACAGCATGCCTTGAAGCCCAGGGATGGCTCGGCCCAGATGATGCATCCTGCTGTGCCGCAACCTGCTTCACACCACGCCGCTGCTGTTACCCCTCAGGCCTTCGGCCGAGCGAGGGGAAGTAGACGCCAGCTCCGGCCGCCTTCGGCCACCTCCGCTGGTTCACAGCCCCTCACTCTGTCTGCGACCTCTCTACCACTACCTCCGCACCCCCGCGCTGGTCCCTGTGCGCCACATATAAATAGAGCTCGTGGTCCTCAGTTCGAGGCTGTCTCACATCAGTCATTCGCAGAATGTTACTCTGCTCGAGCGCCTACCGACATCACGTCAACCTCCGCAGAACGTCACTATGCCCAAGAGCCGACAGACTTCTTTAAGTCGCTGCTATATGCAGCCTACTTCGAGAGTCTTTCTCTGCACAACACCGCCACACTGCTAGCCAGTTCATCGAAGCCGCCGCACTTCTAGTTACCTTGTAGCCTCGTAAGTGATACGAGTCCAAGTTCCACTGATGACTTAGAGTCGCTCTCATCCCCCGCGCTGCCATGTCATCCGAGACTTGGGAACATATTAGTTGGCAACCTAGGATCGGTCCTTCAGGCCCTAGTCAGGGTACAGTCTGGTTTATGTGTTTAGTGAACAATCAATAAACAGGCATAAATCAACTTGGTTGCGTTGTCACTCCCAGCGCTCTATCTTTTCTTTACCTTGCTCCTGCTTCATCACCAATCCTTACAACACTCTCGCAGGGATAGTCACGAGCCAGAACCTCATTCCCTAACTCAATTCTCTAAAGCACTGTCTCGACGTGGAGCTTGGGAAGCCCGCCTTCCTAGGTAACACCAGAGCAGCTGCTACCTTGGACTATCGCCTCCTCCAGTAAGTGCCTGGGTCGGCCAGCTACGTCCGGCTCGCCAAGCCTCTGGACTGAAGGCCAGTAGTCCAGGCTGCCCACCCCATCCAACAGCCTACTCCTTACCTCCATTAGGCCGTGCCTACCCCTATTGTACACCCGCTATCCACACATCTGCACTGTCACCCCCGTAATGCCTGATCATAGGGCTGGGTGGGGGAAAGCAGCCAAGCAGGGACTAGCCGTGGTTGGAGTCTTGGGGAACTCAGATCCAGGTGCTAACCGGGTGTACTCCTGGAAGGAGAAAGCTGCTCGCCAGAGAGGGTCAGCCACCAGTTCAGCCGCTCGTCACAAAGTCTCATCTGGCACGTGCCCCGTGCTGTGTTACCATTGCTGCCGACACCGCAGAAAAAAACCACCTACCTTTGCCCGTCCTGCCAGCGTAGACAAGGTGGTTGACCAATGCTTGCATACACCCTAACGAGAGTGCCCACACGCCCAACTCTAGCTAGCGCACTTCCCAAGGCCCACCGCGCCTTTATACAAGTAGCCAAGACACACCAATGCAGGCCCTCAAGAAAATCTCTGCCAGAGCGGCGACTCCCGCTCGTCAGTCGTCCGAGGGAAGAGCCTTGGCGACGCCCACCAACCACCAGGACCCAGTAGGGTGAGCGTCACACTTGGTAAATTATTTTAGACTTGCGTGTGTTTTGTTTGTACATGCAGTATGTGGTAGAAGGGACATACTGGGAGAATAGGAGAAAGGAGGTGCAGATAGCACAAAAGCAAAAGATTAGCTGGTTTCAGGACTGACTGTACAGTGTGGTTTGCAAGTGCAAGGTGTCCTAGCTGCGTAGTAGTGACAGTTCCTTGTCCTGTAATCAATATCGATTATCAGGACAATTGGCACTTTTGATGATATACGTTATCTGTTCACTTTACCAGTACTACCAGGGTAACAATTTTATAAGTCCAAAAATCACAAAAAATGAAAATCAGTCAGTCAAAATTAATTTTAAAAAAATGTTTCCTAGCAATAAAATAAACATTTGTAATGTCTTTTCTCATAATTGGTACAATACAACAAGAAAAACTAAAATAACTTCTTAAAATTGGTCAGGAAGTACATAGAACTGCGGCCGAGGTTGTTCAGAGTGCACGTCGTGGTAGCACAAGGTGTGCTGGAGGAGGGAGAGAGGAGAGAGAGGTAGGAGAGGGAGGAGAGAGAGAGAGTGGAGAAGGAGGGAGTAGAGAGAAGAGAGAGAGAGAGGAGAGAGAGAGGAGAGAGAGAGGAGAGAGAGGAGAGAGAGGAGTGAGGAGTGAACTTGGCAATCACCCCTCCACAGGAGCTCCCATGAGGGTGCTGCACTGGTTGCTAGGCAACCGTCACCATCTCGCCAGCCACGTGAGGGGAAGATACAAAGTCTCCTGAGTACGGCCTCAGTTTATCCCTGCAAGCTGCACGTTTGTTAACACCATAGCAACGGAGAGTGCAAACAGCACACACTTGGAGCTCGTACATACAAGACTATTGTTTTGTTTGACAAACTTCTGCCTTTTGAAGTGAATAATATTTTATTTGCAAAAGTGTAATATCTGAGAGAAATGAATATTGAATTTATTTCTTTATTAGTTTCCCAAAGTGATTAATAATTGAAAACCACATCCTCAGATTGTCGCGTAGGATTCCACTTGTACGTGCAATGAGTTATCACTCTGGCTCTGTGTTTACGTATTAGTATGTGAAAAAGGGATGTTCTACAGTATGTTCTCTTCCAGGATGTCAGTTTATTCAGAGAATGCATCTCTACTGAACTATGCAAGTATTAAAATACTAAATATTTTAATTTGCCTGCTAGGAGCTACTGAAAATGGACATTACACTCGGTGCAACACAGTGTTCTCAACATTCGTGGTAGCAAGGCGAGGTCAAGCATATATTTCTGAGGTATCTTTTTATCCACAAGATGTCTGCCTATTGAAATTAATTCAGTACTTTTATATGTAGTGAATAATGTTCGAGTTTGAAGGGTTATAAATGTTAGCTAAATATGAATAAATTTTCCACAAATAAAGCCAACCTCACCTCATTTTTTAACTGTTGTCTATCCTTTGAAAATTATCATGTTTACAATTACCAAAAATAATGTTCAGATTATTCGGTGTTATTTTATGGATTTATTACATTTTTTAATTACCACTATTATTGGAAAATAATTATTAATGAAGATTTTCACACAAAATAATATTGTGTATCAGCTGTTTTGTATCGGAATAGAAAATTCCAAAATATAAATATGGAATACAGGTATGGAATATATATATATATATGAGACTGTAACTAAGATGCATAACGTCTAACCCAGCCAGGACCACCATCGACGCTGTAACACCTCGCCTGGTTCTCTCTCATCCCACCTACAAACTTGAGATGTCTAGAACAAGGGTTGGTCTGCCCCTATGCGAGTGTCGATAACACCCGCACGATCACGAGTTACCATTTCATAACCCGGCCTAGCTCGTCACATCATTTGCTCTAAATTCACGTTCACATTCTTGCATGAAAGCGATGGGATCTTCCTGCGGTCGGCCAGCGAACTTAGGTAATTGTGGGCCGTCTGGGTTACGGGCTGACGGCACACTGTGGGTACCTGGGTTACTGGTCCTGTATTGTTCAGCTCATTGACACATTACACCATGATACACAAGTCCAGGGCGGGTAAACCTTCTGTCAGGCCACCCTATACAGCCGTAGTGACAAGTTGGATAACAGGTTATACACCTCACAGTGCTTGCTTCACAACCTGAACACGCAACCCAGTCAGAGTGGGTGGGTTGCTGTTGACGGCACTCTTCACACCTGAGTTCTAAGCCATCTGTGTAGCGAGGCTTGTCGTTCCACGACCTTGGCAATGTGCACACTCAATTAAAAACTGGCCAGCACCACTGCACGAGGCAATGCGAAACATTGTTTATGAGTTTTTGGATTCCATGGCAGTAGTGGAGGTTTCGCCAGCGATGGCTACATTATCTCTCACTTCAGACATAGTCCTGGTTAACAGGATTGGGCGCCACTGGGTTTTTCTACACTCCCCAAAGTCTGGTATTACAGGGGTTTCCATCTAGCCTTCCCCCTACTCTCAATATCGTGCTGACTTGGTTTTGTGAAATTCACCTCAGTTAATTAGGCAGTGGCCCCACGTTGGCCGTCACTTAAAAACCCTACTGTAGTATCGATGCGTGACGGCCTGAAGGGCTGGAGCATGTCGGCGTCTACTAGATTTTTATTTCTGTGTCAGGTTGGACATATAGGCTTGGGGGGAAGACTTTAATGAGGTGGGTTCTGCAAAATCTTGGGCTTGGCCTTGATTGTGCCCTTGAATAGGGTCGAGCCGGCAGACCACCTGCTAGGCACGAAGTCTAGCTGGGCGAGACTGGGCTTTCGGCTGGTTGGCGTTGGCAGGGCCACTGGCTTATCTCTGGTGTGCCTTAATGCCGAGAACTCGTTGGTGAAAGTCCTAGGTGTGGTCTCATAACCAGGCTGGTTGACAAGGGCGGTGTCCGCTGGGTGGTTCCGGTGAGCGGCTGGCTCCGCAGGGGCAGGCAGGCGTCCAGCCCGCTGTCGTCACCAGGTTCGACACCCAGTAACAGGGGCAGGCCCAGGCTGAGGTACTGGACGACAGGGAGAGCAGCTCCGGAGGTCTTCACCAAGGGGCCACACAAATGAAGGGTGAGGACTGCGAGGCGAGGCCTCAACAGTTGATTTGCGGCGTGAGCTCGTTCCCGGGGGTAAGGCAGCTAAAGGCTGGAGAAGGTTTGTTAAGTAGTGTGTGTTTCCCTGCAAGGAAGGTAGCTGCCCTTCTGTTGCTCAACTTACTTCCCCTTCTGTGGGCGAATGTCATGTACAAGTAAAAGGCGCTACAGTTCACGTCCGCACTGGGGTGGCAGGCAACGATACACTTCGCTAAGTGTAACCCAGAAGAGGTAGATCCCTCCATGTCAGACCTGGCACTGATGGAGTGGGTTAACTGACGAGGGTGATCTGGCCTCTTCATGGTGTCTCTTGCTAGTGGTCGGGTCTCTACTGTACGTGCACACCAGGTACCTTTGCGTGCCTGGTCCACAGTATGGGTGGCCGTCTAATGGGTTAAGTTTCGGGTGTCGTACGTCAAGTCCTTTTAGGGGACGCACTGCAGTCCTACTCTAAATTTGGAAAATCGGTTCACAAACCGCGGTTCTCTGCCGCTCACCAGGAAGGACTATGTACAGTTCACTCAAGAAGGAACAGACGGCGGTTATACTATAGACGTGTTTTATTCCGTCCAGAATAGAACACGGTAACCAATACTCTCCTGCTTTGAATCAATACACTGATTAACTAACGGAAGGTGAAAGAAACAAAAGACAGGTGAAGGAGCCTGTCGACTTGAAGAGCTAACCTGAAAGGCTTACTTGACGAGCTAGAGCAACGAATTAGGTAGTCATCAGAACAGCTGTACCCTAACTGAAGATGTGTTTTCTTGAAGGGACTTAAGGGGGGAATATGGGGTGTGTGGTGGGTGGACGGCAAGTGTCGAGTGTGGGGGGGAACAAAGACTCTTCGTGGCTGCAGCACATGCTTGAAAGAAGACCAGCGTCGGTCACTGGTGATAGTTTGGGTGAGTCCTCACGAGGCAGAAGAGAGCAGACAGAGCAGAGAGCCTTAGCAAGACTGGTGCTAAGGCGAGTTGCTGGTATCAACTGGCGTTCCGCGGCGGTGTAGGACCCTTCTTGCACCTGGCCAGGGGGTGTCGCAGGTTCCTTCGGCCGTCAGGCGACTCCAACGGGGTGTCTCCTCCCTTAACGGGCGGTGCGGCACTAGCAGTGATCCTTCGGGAAGGCTAGAAACGGGGTAGTTTCCTTGTGTGCGGATGGTATCCGCCACCGCTTAGGAGCAACTCACTTGCGTTGCCAACTGGTCTCCCTTCTCAAGGGATTCTGTTAGGCGGGGGCTATTTATATTATCATCGTTCTTGCAGAGCATTCCGCTCTCCAGGCGTCCGCCGTGTCTCAGGAGGCGGGATGCTGGCCTGGGTGGCGGCCAGTCGGGGTTAGTATCCCTTCTGGGGCATGTGATGCGAACGTGAAGATACGGAGTTGCATCAACAAATAAATAGTGAAACTACTGGTCATGTGTCAGTATTAATTGTGCAAATGCACAAAAGATGATGACCACCTATGCCACACTGAATAAAATTTAGTTTAGAGTAACATGCGATGTCTGTCTATTAGTCATTCCTGCATCAATAGTGACCATTGGAAACAGACGAATTTACTTGTTGGTAACAGTCGAAAATATAACCTTTATAAAAGGTTCAGGTAACAGTTCTGGCTCGGAGTACAACACAGTCGATACAGGTCTGTTCACATTTGAAGATATTTACACATATTTGTCAATACTTTACTGTCAAACGATCATGACTTGCAATTTTCAGCGATGGGACTAAAATTTTTGTTGAATTGATACAATAAAAATTGTAATTATAAATCAATGAAAACATACATTTTTAGCAATACAATGGAACCGTGTTATTGTGAGAACAGTCCATAGCGTCACGTCCGCTATTGCGACAGTTTTTAAATGCACCGTCATTTTCCCTATCATTTTAAAAGTAGTTAATTTTGTTTATAACGCATATCTGTTAATGAAGCCTTTCACTACAGCAATACAAACATTTGTAAACTCGTATTTTTTAAATGTTTAAACATGTCGCATTGCAAGTGACATCCACCCACTTGCCACGCCCAAGTCAGCCTTTGGCAGTCTGTCACGTGGCGTCACTCGCGTCAGAGAAGCGCGAGAAGAGGTGCGTGCGGGTGTTGTTGTGAGAGATAAGGAAGAGGGTATGAATGGAGAGGGGAGAGGTAAGAATGGGAGGGAGTAGAGTTAGTTGAGGCCAAGAAAAGGGGGACATGCCGGACATGTATTGCGTTAGCACTGCCGTGAAGCAGTTGGAACAGGGACGTGGATAAGCCAAAGGGGAGGCGCTAGTTGTGATGGTTACTGGGGTTACGAAAATGTACTGTGTCTACACATCGGACTGGAGGAAGTGTATTATTGATCTGCTGTTTGCTTTGTGACCACGGGAGAGTGACAAGGGACAGGAGAAGAAAGGAAGTGGACAGAGGGGCGAAAGACAGGTTGCAAAGAGAGGGGAGTGTGTAGGGGGGGAGGAGAAGAAGAGGTAGTGAGGAGAGTCGAGATGGAGGAGCGAGAGACGGGAGGAGAAAGAGTATAGAGCAGAGGGGCGAGACAGGACTCAAGGTTGAAGATGGAAGAGGGAAGTAGGGAGGGAAGTTCAGTGATCTCCCGGCTTTGTGTGTGAGAGAGAGAGAGACAAGGAGTGAAGTAGCCCGCTGATTGGTAGGCAACTAACTCCCTCCCACCGCCTTGCAAATTTGGAGGAGGGGAAGAAGAATGGAGGAGGAAGCAAAGTCGCGTCTGCTGGTCGTTACATAATGCTGCTGTCAGACGTAGATTTGTTGGTAGTAACTTATCAATGCATACACGTAGTTTACGGCAGTCTTTAAAAACAGGATCTATAAGGGCAAATACAATTTAAAAAATTATGGGCTACGGTAAATTTTGTTATAACGATAACTCGCTATAACGATAATTAATTTAGCTATTGTCGACTATCGTTATAACGCGGTTCCATTTGATTTATACATATCTGAAATTTAGCAGTACCATGGAAAATTGTTGGTGGTTAAGGACTTTCAATCCCTGAATGTTCAATGCATAGAGTTCCCCGTACCACAGTAGTGAACATGAACTACTGGACTGAAGGGCAGTCGCTAGACCACGTGGCTCCTGACTAGGGACTGTGATGCCATTGAACCACTACCAAGGACGCAGCTGTAGTGACTGGCCAGTGGACAACTAGGCCCTTCTTGAAACAAGACTTCGGAATACAATACAACCTGCCTCTGCACATTGCTGCATTACAGGAGTGAACAATGACTAGGGAGTTGTGCTATTCAGTCATTGTTCTCCCAAGAAACTGTTCACGACAACAGTGTGATGTGTTTATTCATACCAGCAGGTACGTGCCTCACATGGATGGCATGAGAACAACAGCCAATGAATGCTCTGACCCTCATCAACACACACACTTACTGACGTGCCACAAGTGACGTCTCTGTCGTGTTCTAGCGTCGCCACATCCGCGGACCCCTCCTAACAACAGCATTAGGCCACACACATCACAGGAGCCGCTCCTGCTGTGATGCCCAGGGAATGGCATGCGGGCCGACTGCTGCCGCCCACCGGTCATCAACCCGCATCACACCCCGGCACGCTACCACCCCTCCTGCTGCTGGCCATGGAGAAGAACGCAGCACAGGACTGCCCCCTCCTCGTCTATCCGCCTCCGCCTCCCCGCGCTGGCCCAGTGTTTTGGGAATAAGTAGGACCCACTGTCTTTATTTCGGGGCTGATGCTCGCAGCTCTCATGCAGAACGTCACTCTACCCAGATGTGCACAGAAGCCTTCAATGTCAGTCACCAGACTTCACCGTCTCTCTCACTTTGAGCTATTCCTTGCACACGAGTCTGAGTTCCACCGGTCTGGGGTTACCCTCGCCCCATGTGCCACCGTGTCTACCAAGACCATTCTATCACCCTTGTTGGCAACCTAGGTTCGGCTCTTCAGGCACAAATCAGGGTATAGGCTGGATAAGTATGTTAATATTGTCAAGGCAATAAACAGACATATTCCGAGTTCGCTGTATTTATCACTCTTAGTTTGCTTTCTTCTCACCCTGTTTCCCGCTACCTCTCTCTTTGACCTAAAACTCAGCCGACACTCTTCTAGGAGTGGGAACGTGCCGCCCTCCCCCTCTTTCTAACTCTTCAGGCATTTTACCATAAGGGCTTCTGTCTTCGTATGCTGTGTGGATCCTATGGTGACATTTCGCCTTGCTGGGTAACACAGGATCAGCGGCCAACCCTGCTACTGTCCCTTTCTGAAGAGTGCTTGGGTCTGCCAGCAACATTCCGCCCAGCCAACGTACTCTCAGGAAGCCAACAGTAGGCAATCCCTAGTCATAGAATGCGAACCTTCCAAGGGGACTCGGAGTTGCCGGCGATGTCCAGCCCTCTCTGATAACCAAGGAATGGGAACATGTTCTATGCTGGCAATGCACTGCAAGGGACATCACTGTCCTCCAGGAGGCCACCTACACTCTTCACCACCGCAGGTAACCCTCCCCCCTTATTCGGACGTGCCTCCTCCTACAGTACACCTACTAGTGCTGTCACCCGACTTCTTTACAACTCACCATCAGGCTGGACGTGAGAAACTGGCCACACAGGCTCAGGCTCTGGTTAGACGCCTGGTGGATACAGAGTATTGCACCAACAGTGTGTACATGCGGAAACAGGAAGCCGCTGTACGCCAGAGTGGAACCACCGTCAGCTCTCCAGGAGAGGAGAGTCTTTCTACCGCCTCCTGTAGCACGTCCCACATGCTGTCTCGCCACTTCCCCCTACGCCACAAAGAAGCCAACTGCCAGCGAACAGCCCACGGCTGTGGGNCTGTAGTGACTGGCCAGTGGACAACTAGGCCCTTCTTGAAACAAGACTTCGGAATACAATACAACCTGCCTCTGCGCATAGCTGCATTACAGGAGTGAACAATGAATAGGGAGTTGTGCTATTCAGTCATTGTTCTCCCAAGAAACTGTTCACGACAACAGTGTGATGTGTTTATTCATACCNTAGGGAGTTGTGCTATTCAGTCATTGTTCTCCCAAGAAACTGTTCACGACAACAGTGTGATGTGTTTATTCATACCAGCAGGTACGTGCCTCACATGGATGGCATGAGAACAACAGCCAATGAATGCTCTGACCCTCATCAACACACACACTTACTGACGTGCCACAAGTGACGTCTCTGTCGTGTTCTAGCGTCGCCACATCCGCGGACCCCTCCTAACAACAGCATTAGGCCACACACATCACAGGAGCCGCTCCTGCTGTGATGCCCAGGGAATGGCATGCGGGCCGACTGCTGCCGCCCACCGGTCATCAACCCGCATCACACCCCGGCACGCTACCACCCCTCCTGCTGCTGGCCATGGAGAAGAACGCAGCACAGGACTGCCCCCTCCTCGTCTATCCGCCTCCGCCTCCCCGCGCTGGCCCTGTGTTTTGGGAATAAGTAGGACCCACTGTCTTTATTTCGGGGCTGATGCTCGCAGCTCTCATGCAGAACGTCACTCTACCCAGATGTGCACAGAAGCCTTCAATGTCAGTCACCAGACTTCACCGTCTCTCTCACTTTGAGCTATTCCTTGCACACGAGTCTGAGTTCCACCGGTCTGGGGTTACCCTCGCCCCATGTGCCACCGTGTCTACCAAGACCATTCTATCACCCTTGTTGGCAACCTAGGTTCGGCTCTTCAGGCACAAATCAGGGTATAGGCTGGATAAGTATGTTAATATTGTCAAGGCAATAAACAGACATATTCCGAGTTCGCTGTATTTATCACTCTTAGTTTGCTTTCTTCTCACCCTGTTTCCCGCTACCTCTCTCTTTGACCTAAAACTCAGCCGACACTCTTCTAGGAGTGGGAACGTGCCGCCCTCCCCCTCTTTCTAACTCTTCAGGCATTTTACCATAAGGGCTTCTGTCTTCCTATGCTGTGTGGATCCTATGGTGACATTTCGCCTTGCTGGGTAACACAGGATCAGCGGCCAACCCTGCTACTGTCCCTTTCTGAAGAGTGCTTGGGTCTGCCGGCAACATTCCGCCCAGCCAACGTACTCTCAGGAAGCCAACAGTAGGCAATCCCTAGAGTCATAGAATGCGAACCTTCCAAGGGGACTCGGAGTTGCCGGCGACGTCCAGCCCTCTCTGATAACCAAGGAATGGGAACATGTCCTATGCTGGCAATGCACTGCAAGGGACATCACTGTCCTCCAGGAGGCCACCCACACTCTTCACCACCGAAGGTAACCCTCCCCCCTTATTCGGACGTGCCTCCTCCTACAGTACACCTACTAGTGCTGTCACCCGACTTCTTTATAACTCACCATCAGGCTGGACGTGAGAAACTGGCCACACAGGCTCAGGCTCTGGTTGGACGCCTGGTGGATACAGAGTATTGCACCAACAGTGTGTACATGCGGAAACAGGAAGCCGCTGTACGCCAGAGTGGAACCACCGTCAGCTCTCCAGGAGAGGGGAGTCTTTCTTCCACCTCCTGTAGCATGTCCCACATGCTGTCTCGCCACTTCCCCCTACGCCACAAAGAAGCCAACTGCCAGCGAACAGCCCACGGCTGTGGGGAAAGTAGTGCAATGTCTGGGGCCCTAACTGCGGGTTCCCCAGCATCCAGCTACGCTCCTGCACGGGTACCCACGTGCCCCGCTTCAAACAGTGCTCCACCCCCAGCCCAGAGAACAATTATCGAACTGCCCAGAGCTCGGGCTCCTCCCCCTGCGAAGACATCGTCAAGATGACGCCTGCTTCTCAGCCACCACAGAGGAAGTCCTTGATGCTAAACGTCACCACAAGACACCACTCACCAGGTGAGTTGTCAATATTTACACAGTTTAGTTTGCAAGTGATGAACTAACTGTGATGACTGCGTGGGTTATTGTCCAGGCAGTGGTGGTGGGTCATAAAGCGAGCTGCGGCCACCAGCTCCGTCACGCAGATGGAACATGCCGCTGAATACGTCTCCTCAAGCACGTGATTGGTGCACGCCCAACCTGCCTCTCCTCTGTGGCTTGATCCACACCAGCTTCCAACCCTGTGTGGTAGTACACACTCCCGTGTGTGTCTCGTACAGAGCACGCAACACTCGCGACATTTCCTGCCACTCTCCTTGCACATTTCACTGTACGCCCTCCTGCATTTCAGGTCTACTTTATTTGGCCCCATTCACAGTTTTTACATTATAAATTTACTTTCTTTATAACTTCCAGCCTTTTCGTAACAATTATTTTTCATGGTCTCTTGAAGGGGGGTTTTTACTTGTGGAACGAACTGTAAATAACACATCCAACATGTTATGTGTTGTTGCCTACATGTCAGGGAACACAGAGAATTATGTCTGCAGGTCTAATTAATTACTAGCAGTCTAATTTATAACTATGTATGCAGGTTACACAGCCAGAAAAGATTTGGATGGTTTAAAAGAGGTTGGAGAAGGACAATGAGAGAGTGCGGCTACGTCAGTGAACTAGAAACAAGGAAACTGACTGAAAGGTGAGATATGTGAACGTATATGTGGAAGGAGGTGAAGGCAGGTGACAGGAGGAGCGAGACAGAGGAAGACGAACTAAGAGGTTGTACCTGTATGCGACGAGAAAGAGCAGCCACAGAGCTATGGAGCCCCAGATGGCGAGGTGCGTCACCCACGTCCAGGAGTTGGTGATGAGTCCCGCCTTGAGACACACCGTCACCACCACGTACTGCAACACAGCACAACTTCCTCTCAGCCTGTGCTAGGAGGCCACAGTTATCATAGTGGTAAGAGCACTCGCCTCCACTCAGGACTAGGCTACGCGCTGTTAGCACCATCTGCTCTTACTGCCAGCACAGTTACGCTATCTCCAGGGAGAACACACTCAGTTTTTATGATTAATTTCCTAACTTTGCCTTATAATAGCAGTTTGTAATAATATTGATGAAAGCCGTGTCAGTGAAGTGTATGACAATGAAGTAATACCGAGTGAGGCATACAAGAGTATTATGGGGAATAAAGTGGATAGAGCTTTAAAGATGCCACCAGTGAGATACAAACTCNTGAGACACACCGTCACCACCACGTACTGCAACACAGCACAACTTCCTCTCAGCCTGTGCTAGGAGGCCACAGTTATCATAGTGGTAAGAGCACTCGCCTCCACTCAGGACTAGGCTACGCGCTGTTAGCACCATCTGCTCTTACTGCCAGCACAGTTACGCTATCTCCAGGGAGAACACACTCAGTTTTTATGATTAATTTCCTAACTTTACCTTATAATAGCAGTTTGTAATAATATTGATGAAGCATAATGAAAGCCGTGTCAGTGAAGTGTATGACAATGAAGTAATACTGAGTGAGGCATACAAGAGTATTATGGGGAATAAAGTGGATAGAGCTTTAAAGATGCCACCAGTGAGATACAAACTCTTATCTTTAAATTTGTGGAAACTGCTGCACACATCCAGCACTCAACCAACCAATCAATGACCCTCCTTCATCTAGCCATCCCACTTCTCAGATGACAATGGGTGCCAACTTAACCTCAGATGTCCTCAATCCTCAGAGTTACTGCAACTGGTTATGTTCTGAGTAGTATGTGGTTGCTCTACAGAGCGGCTGCGTGGAAGACATCACGACTGCTGGTCGAGATGATGGACGCTCATCATTTAAGGAATGGTTGGAGTTGCATGTCCGAAGAAGTGCGACACGTCCCAAGAAGCTCCACCGTGAAGATGCTGTCTCACACCCATCTATTGTTTTGAATGTCCGGTATGTTCCCAGGTCGCAAGGATGACCACGGGCAAGACGACATTCTTTGAAGTTCTGGACTAGGGGGAGGTGCCACAGACACAAAATTGACAAATTCTACAAAAAAAATTTTTTTCATGAACCTGCGACACATACATACTGCTACAAGAAAGCAATATTTACCCTACGATAACCTCCCCCCTCTTTCCCCTTTCCCAGCCTGCAGAGATGTCCCTGTGACGTGTGGGTCACTGTGCAGGCATCAGTGCACGAGGACAGTCCACAACCCACAGACTGCCTCCAGCCTGGGCAGCCGTACTCTCCTGGTACAGTCCTCGCGCCATACCGGTCCTGATGGAGCAGCACGCTTGTTAGCTAAGTTGTCCCTGGGAACATGTCACGATCAGTACGTCTTCCTCTCGCCACACCTGCCAGACTCTGTACGTAGCTGGAGAGAGTCCACAGTATGAGGGTCACGTTGCTCAGGGACATCAGTCGTCAGGTGAGCCGTACTGAAGCCGGAGAGAGTTGCTCTGCCACATCACAGTTTGTTTCTGTCTTCCCATCGGCGATCATTTATTGGAGGAATACTTGAAACATGAACCACCCTGGCCAACAAGTGGTCAACACTTTCTAAACCCCAACTGCTCAATAGTGAACGCTTTCTAAGAACATTAAAACCATAACAGCAGCATATTCANTCCAGCCTGGGCAGCCGTACTCTCCTGGTACAGTCCTCGCGCCACACCGGTCCTGATGGAGCAGCACGCTTGTTAGCTAAGTTGTCCCTGGGAACATGTCGCGATCAGTACGTCTTCCTCTCGCCACACCTGCCAGACTCTGTACGTAGCTGGAGAGAGTCCACAGTATGAGGGTCGCGTTGCTCAGGGACATCACAGTTTGTTTCTGTCTTCCCATCGGCGATCATTTATTGGAGGAATACTTGAAACATGAACCACCCTGGCCAACACTTTCTAAACCCCAACTGCTCAATAGTGAACGCTTTCTAAGAACATTAAAACCATAACAGCAGCATATTCANCAACACTTTCTAAACCCCAACTGCTCAATAGTGAACGCTTTCTAAGAACATTAAAACCATAACAGCAGCATATTCACTAAGTCACTGAACATGTGACCCACTGTCATTCCACAGTCTAATAGGAGCGCATGTACTACACTCACTTACGGTGCTAGGAGAGCTTCGTAGCTCACTACTAGAGGGCTACTATCCCAGAGATGAACATCAGCCTCTCCTGGGCAACCCAGCGCATGTGCGTGGGTACCCTCGTGATAAGAGTGGCACAGATTGGCTAACGGGGAAATATCCCAGGCTACAGTTTCTTGTAACTAGCTGTGGAAAACAGACACAAGTCACAGAGTGCACGTTATCTTTCACGCCTATATCTATGGTGGTGTCATGCTGGANAGCTGTGGAAAACAGACACAAGTCACAGAGTGCACGTTATCTTTCACGCCTATATCTATGGTGGTGTCATGCTGGATGAAGCATTCTACTTGTTTGTGCTCAACAACATGTTGCCGGGCGAGGGGTGTTACACGCACCTCATTACTCAAAAACGCACACAATTACACACAAAACCATAGTTATAAACACAAAAAATCAAAATGTAAAAAAAAACAAAAAAAAAAAAAAACAGACAAGCACTAATGAAAAGTTTACCGATGAGTTACTGTACTTAAGACTTCCAACCACCTGGAGCTTTTCCCGGGTTTGAGACTGAAAAGTGCGGGAGCCACAAGGGCGACACTGTCACGCACAAAAGTGCGCCATCGCACTCTGAACTGGCGTGCAGTGTTCTCGTCGTGCTGCATGTATCTATGGGACTTTCAGTGGCGACACTATTATTTAATTGGTGGAAAGTCTCTAGGAAGAATCAATGCAGGGCCATTATTAAGTGATTTTGTATATATCTGACATGCATATTTGGAGGTGCGGCACTTTGAAAAGCCATTTTTAGCTGTTGGGATGCTGTGAAATGGTATTTCTAACATACGTGACGTCATGAAAGCACTGAACAGCCCACATTCCAAGTGTGTTCCTTTTGTGGATCAGCACATTGAACACACGTTATAGTTTCGTGGACAAACGTGTATTTGTAACACTTGCAACGCAGTTGGAGAGCCAGGTAGGTGGGAGCCTTTAGGAACAGCGTCAGAGGAAAGCAGCTTATACACTGAGCNGTAACACTTGCAACACAGTTGAAGAGCCAGGTAGGTGGGAGCCTTTAGAAACAGCGTCAGAGGAAAGACACTGAGCGTAAGACGAGCGACGTGGGACAGCAGAACTCACTTGACTTGCATTCACGAGTCAAACTGAGCTGCTTTAATGTAATACCAAGGTATGAGCATCAGTGAGGGTGAAGTGACAGTTCTTAGAGAGAATCTGCTGGCCAGTGGCAATGTCTGCTACGTTCCCCACATGTAAAAATATCAGTGACTTCACCAGGAATATAACCTGCTTCACCTTGTTGCCACGGGAGGTTAGTAGTCTAACCACTACGCCACTGCCAACCCCTTGCATTCAGGAGGAACCACGTTCCGTTCCCACGACTAACACCCTAAATATGGTTTCCTATTGGTTTTTCCACAATCGCTCCGAGAATCGTGGAATGATTCAGACGACAACCATCCTTCGATGTTCACGACTGCCACCATTGGTTGGCTAGATATCAGACCACACTGACTCACTAAGTTTATAACTGCATCCAGGTGAGGTTTGTACAGGCAACTTCAGTTACACCTGGCTAACTCAGCACACAGCGTTGCAGCACGAATGCAGTGACGCAGACGACACATCAGGTAGGTGGTTGTCTGGNAATCGCTCCGAGAATCGTGGAATGATTCAGACGACAACCATCCTTCGATGTTCACGACTGCCACCATTGGTTGGCTAGATATCAGACCACACTGACTCACTAAGTTTATAACTGCATCCAGGTGAGGTTTGTACAGGCAACTTCAGTTACGCCTGGCTAACTCAGCACACAGCGTTGCAGCACGAATGCAGTGACGCAGACGACACATCAGGTAGGTGGTTGTCTGGNCCTGGCTAACTCAGCACACAGCGTTGCAGCACGAATGCAGTGACGCAGACGACACATCAGGTAGGTGGTTGTCTGGTTTGCGGGACATGCCCGACGTCCCAAGCAGACAAAGCATGTTGAGATGAAGTAGACTCAAAGAGGGAATGAAAAGATAAGTTCAACCTGAGCATGTTTCTTTAATATAAATTTAAATATCCATACAAAATTTTTATTGTTTAAGCAGAGGGTTTGAGTAACCGGCACTTAGCAGGTTGGCACCCCACCTCAGCGATACCAGTCAATCCCTGATGCAGTGCGGCCTAGAGTCTCACATGTGGAGAAGGTGGCTGGTGATGGTGGGTGTTGCAGCTCGCCACACGTGCTCCAGGCCACAGTGCACGCAGGGAGTGAAGGACAGCGTGCATGGCTCTGGTGTGTGAGATGCAGATAGGTAGTGAGGTAGAGAGAGCGAGAGCGATAGGCAGGTGTTACTCACGGTGTAGACTNTGGTGTGTGAGATGCAGATAGGTAGTGAGGTAGAGAGAGCGAGAGCGATAGGCAGGTGTTACTCACGGTGTAGACTATGTTCCCCAGCAGGAGGTAGCCGCCGTCGCGGCCACTACTCCACACCACGTCCTTCTGCAGTGCTAGCAGCGGCAACCAGAACAACACCACAGAGTGCACGAGTGCGTTAATTANTGGTGTGTGAGATGCAGATAGGTAGTGAGGTAGAGAGAGCGAGAGCGATAGGCAGGTGTTACTCACGGTGTAGACAATGTTCCCCAGCAGGAGGTAGCCGCCGTCGCGGCCACTGCTCCACACCACGTCCTTCTGCAGTGCTAGCAGCGGCAACCAGAACAACACCACAGAGTGCACGAGTGCGTTAATTATCCACACCCAGAACACCCGCACATTGAAGAGGCGCGCATCCTGGGACGGCTTGTACAGGGCAGGGTACCTGAGCATCGTCTCCGCGGAGCACACCTTGTCGAACAGCCCCATGGCGAGAGGTGGCGCTGCCGTGAACAGCTGTCGACACACACCACGCGGCTTTGTCAGCATTTCCTCCGCTCCTCTCCCTCCCCACACAGCCTACGTACTGCACTGTTCTACACAGACACTGGCTGTGTGGTGTCAGTATGACTGACTAAACTATTACAAACATTCTGTAAAAAAAATTAATTTTTTTGTTTACTGTCTGTTTTATAAATTTAAAAGTTTTTATCTATCTAGTACCCTCAAAAAAAATTGNCTATTACAAACATTCTGTAAAAAAAATTAATTTTTTTGTTTACTGTCTGTTTTATAAATTTAAAAGTTTTTATCTATCTAGTACCCTCAAAAAAAATTGGTGTAAATTATACACTCTCATAAACCTCAATTTTTGCCAGAGAGCCATTTCATACAGACACCTCATTTGCAAAGAAGACAAATTCTGAGAAACTGCTTAAAGTGAGATCACTATGAAAATGTTTAAAATTGCGGCAAAAATTAATTAAACATATGTAGTCGCAAGACAGCACCAATCAAAAAATAACAACTATAGGATGGGTGCCAAAAAGAAGCATCACAAAATTGGGGGAATAAAAGGGGGAATTCACTATAATGTGTGGGGGCCACGGTGAGATAGTGGTTAGACTACTCGCCTCCCACCTAGGTGAACCAGGTTCGATTCCCGGAGGGGCTATTCCCGGACTTTCGCAAGAGGGAATTGTACCGGACGATGCTGCTGGTCGGTGGGTTTTTCCAGGGAATCTCCCGTTTCCCCCGTCCTTTCATTCTGGCGCTGCTCCATACTCACCTCGCTTCACCCTCATAGGCTCTCAAGACCTCGCTAAGAGTTGCCCAAATCTCTTCACTTGCTTCACTCATTATAATGTACGGTTGCCAGCAGGCCAACATGAGTCGCTGACCTGCTAACTGTTTTGCAGTGCNCTTGCTTCACTCATTATAATGTACGGTTGCCAGCAGGCCAACATGAGTCGCTGACCTGCTAACTGTTTTGCAGTGGATCCTTCAACTTGCTTTGCCTTTATTTCCTTTGCTATGGTTTTATGTGGGGATAAGCCACAACACAAGTTTACTAATTTAAATAAACTTATGTTTTATTAATGCAATATTTTACTCTCCCATCATAGATATTTTAAAATAGCCATTCTGGAAAAATCTCTTGCAGCAATACATTAAAGTGGCTTTTTAAATTTTTTATTATTGTCTAAATAAATTTCAGCACTGATTAAGTGTAGTATTTAAGAACAGATGTCTGCAAATAAAGAAGTTATTTAATTCATATAANATAAATTTCAGCACTGATTAAGTGTAGTATTTAAGAACAGATGTCTGCAAATAAAGAAGTTATTTAATTCATATAAAAATGTGATTTTCGCGTTAGAAAGGTGAAAGCGGGACTTACTAAAGCCCAGGCATTGTGGTGCTGTCTGGTTTGTCTTCCTCGGTGGCTGTATATGCACAGTTAAGTGTCAGTTACCTTTTAACGAGTTGCAATATTAAATATATTTACATGGAGTTTATTAAAAGAACATCTTTTTCATAAGATATATGGAAACATGACTTTTCACATGCCAAAGTAGCAATACGAACAACTCGACCATTTGTACACTTAGGAGGCTACATGAGTCGAACTGCGGTCGTACCAGCTCACATCGACAACGTGGTCATGCGGACAAGTTTTGGGAAACTGAGGGTGTCTGTAAAACCATGGTTTTAGAATAGCTGTATACCAAACTGAATTACTACAGGCGTAAGATAGTTTCTCTATCAGGTATACTGTTTTTTATCTACACATAGATAACAGTTTTCTGCTATAAATCAGTAATAAAACAAACCCATTTGACAAATGATTATGAAAAAAATGTACAATTACAAAAAGTTTCAGTTGCTAAGAATTGGATATAAAGAATGGTCTCTGTGAACAACGTCCAAGTGAAATCTGAAATATTGTACATTAAGAGTGCGTGGAACATATATTAACACTGTAGAGGTTATATTACNACGTCCAAGTGAAATCTGAAATATTGTACATTAAGAGTGCGTGGAACATATATTAACACTGTAGAGGTTATATTACTTTCTAATTTATTGTAGCCAATACACAAAAACAAATAAAGAAACTGCAAACCCACTATTGTTTTCAATATCTTTATGAGCAATGTACTGCTGCTTAACTGTTTGTGATGCCATATATGTTATATGTTATTGCAGTGAAAGATATAATGAACAATTAATGCAGCAAATATGTAGTTGCTCCCTAAGTTAGCCAAAACAGTTACGTATCTAGGATTGCTGTTTTTCACTTTGTTTATTTCGATTTCCAAAAATTTGTGAACTTCAGTTCTCGTACTGGCGTTGACTAATGCCCTATACCCTCCTCAGCTGAGCTGCTTNACGTCCAAGTGAAATCTGAAATATTGTACATTAAGAGTGCGTGGAACATATATTAACACTGTAGAGGTTATATTATTTTCTAATTTATTGTAGCCAATACACAAAAACAAACAAAGACACTGCAAACCCACACTATTGTTTTCAATATCTTTATGAGCAATGTACTGCTGCTTAACTGTTTGTCATGCCATATATTTTATATGTTATTGCAGTGAAAGATATAATGAACAATTAATGCAGCAAATATGTAGTTGCTCCCTAAGTTAGCCAAAACAGTTACGTATCTAGGATTACTGTTTTTCACTTTGTTTATTTCTGTTTCCAAAAATTTGTGAACTTCAGTTCTCGTACTGGCGTTGACTAATGCCCTATACCCTCCTCAGCTGAGCTGCTTCATAACAATACATATTAACAACAAATTACACAATTCAGATTCTTTCATTTTTTTCAACGAAGCGCATGTTTTCCTACCTTCCTCACAGGAGTTTTCATGGAAGGAAAAATATTAAATTACTCGTTAATAAAACCATTTTATAATCTTTGCATCACAAATTCTGCAGACAGACCAGAGGAAGACAGCAGGAGTAAACATATGACAGTAAATAGTTTAATGAACTAGTCGTCCCATGCGTAGTTGCTATTCCTGCTACAAGAACCACATGTGTTGGTGTGCGTGTGTGTGGGAGGGACAAACTCACCACATTGTACGAGAACTCACCACATTGTACAAGCCGATGGTCCACCTCTCGAAGAGGATCTGACCGGACCAGCCGGAGTAGATGGCGAACCACAGCTCTATGACGTAGAGACAGATGTTCTTGTAGAAGCTGTAAAGGATGAGCTTGCACATGCGCGAGTAGTTCCACGCTCCGTGCACGAACAGCAGTCTCGACAGGAACCGGAACTGCAACATCCCGCACCATTGGTCTCTCTCTCTCTCTCTCTCTCTCTGGCAACTACAAACAACACGCTTCTTCTATCCATGATCTCCCGCAATCATGTTGCAAGTGTCTCAGCCCATCATTTCTATGTAATTGCGTGTTAACATCATGTTTTTGTCAAAAAACAAAAGACATCCCACCATTTGCAAAACTCAAGTCTGAGAATATGAAATATATTATACTAGTTCATTTTCATATGCACATGTAGTAAGATATGTTTGAGATATGTTGTGTTGGCAGCATGTGAAGTGCAGTGCATCCTGTTCCGCAGCTGACGTGCATGCCAGATGTAGTACGATATGTTTGAGATATGTTGTGTTGGCAGCATGTGAAGGGCAGTGCATCCTGTTCCGCAGCTGACGTGCATGCCAGATGTGGCATTTGTTTCATGTTGCTATCCAGGAATAAAGTTTTGTTGATTCATGCATCCTGTATTATTTTACGAATATAACATGTCAGGTACAGGGTCATTTTTTTTAGCTCACAATGTTATAGTAAATATGTTCACTAGGTGAAGTTTGTTGCATTCACGCATGATGGAACAGTTTTCACAACTGCCTGATCGCCTTATTGTAGAAGGTAACTTAGACCAAAATTATATATACATTTTGGAAACAAAAATTTCGGAACTGTTACTGAATGCAATTGGCAACAAGGGAATCGAGTTCTACAATTCATTTAACCTCGCCAAGGCTGCAGCATGCGTGTTTGATTCTGTCATTTCATGATTCAAGTATTACTTGCCACAGAATAATCTGCTGTCACCATTTTCAGTTTATAAACTTGAGGCGACCAGAGGAAATGCCAGTAGAACTTTGTTACAGATGTAAAAAATTTATTGAGTGTGTGAATTCAGGGCACAAAAATGTTTTTTGTGCCCTGAAATACTAGTGGCAGGAATCAACGATGCGGTAATGCGAGGAAAGCCCCTTCAAAAGGGAGACCATTCGACACTCTATAAGGCTACCCTACCAAAAATTTACAATAGAAACCAACGAAAACCAATAGAAATTTCAGTGATTTCTGTTGTGTGGAAATATCATTCTATCATATTATTGGTAGTTTCTATTGTTTTCCATTAGTGACCCCAATAGATTTTATTGGATTCCAGTGGTTTCTGTTGTCAGAGGAACCACTGGTTTTAATAGTTTTCTATTGGGGTACAAAAACTTCTAGTGGATCATGTTGGTTTCTGTTTTAAGTTAATCTGTTGTGTTTGTTATGTTGGATTTTAATGACCATAGCCTGTTGGCTTCTGTTGTATTCTAGTGGTTTATATTGGTCCCTGTTGCATTTTGTTGGTTAGTGATGTGTCAAAAATGGTTTCTGTTGCACTGTAGAGGCCTTAATTGTTTTCCATAGTGTTCTGTTTGTTTGTCGTGTTCTGCTGTTTTCTTACTGTATTCTAATGGATTCCATAGATTTCTGTTGGTATCTATTGTGCTGTTGGCAGTTTGTTTCCATTGGCTTGCGTTATGCTATAGTTTGTTAGCATCTATTGTATTCTTATAGTCAAAATTGCTTTCCATTACATTATGCTAGTTTCAAGTGCTACTGTATCTGCTGATTTTTCTTGCTGTGCCTGTTATCTCCATTGAACTAATCTATGTTTCGTAGGTTTATGTTGCATTTCCATGGTTTTCTGTTGTATGCTCTGTTAGTTAGCTTTTATTGTATTTCATCCTGTTGGTTTGTGATCAAACTCATATTGTTTTACCTTAGTATCTGTTGTGTTTTGTGATTTTCTGTTGTTTTTATAGCGGTTTCCTGAATACAATAAGAGCCTATAAACATAACATAAACAAACAAAACACAACAGCAACTGAGAGATACAGTACTATTACTTCACAAACAAACAGGCCAAGTACATTAAAACCCAACAGAACACAACAAAACCGACGGGAGCCATTGAAAAACGCTGGGATGAGATTAGAATACAACAGAATGAAATGAAACCTACAAAATACAACAGAAACCAATGTGTGCTACCAGTTCGAAAACTCTCTACTAGAGTACACTCAAAAAAATATATTTTAATGTGATATTTAATTGTATAATTTCTGTACACATAAATAAAAATCATGAACAATTTATTTTTTCTTTTAGTTATTAATAGAATTCAATTACAGTATTTTCATAATTCAATAGTCTAACATACATTATTTTCTGCACACGTTTATAAATAAAAATTCCAATACTAAATTAATTTTAGAACTTATTACTGAAGCCTAAGTCACAACACCATAGAAACCAACAGATGGAATCAGAAAGCAATGAAAACCACTCGTTGCTATAGGAACAGAAACCAATGTAAAACACTAAAATACAATAGAAACCAACAAAACACAACACAAACCCAATAGACTATANATACATTATTTTCTGCACACGTTTATAAATAAAAATTCCAATACTAAATTAATTTTAGAACTTATTACTGAAGCCTAAGTCACAACACCATAGAAACCAACAGATGGAATCAGAAAGCAATGAAAACCACTCGTTGCTATAGGAACAGAAACCAATGTAAAACACTAAAATACAATAGAAACCAACAAAACACAACACAAACCCAATAGACTATAGTATAATAGAAACCATCATAACAGAATAAAAACCAACGGAAACTATTACGTTACAATAAATAACAACAGACGGAAACCCAATGGAAAGAGGCTGAATCCCATATGCAACAGAAACCAACAGCTTAGACATAGAAACCAACACAACATTTCTGTTGAAAATTTTTTGTAAGGTATAGATGTGTGTTGATCCTTTTCCAAGTTTCTGATCGGCCGACCACCATATGGTGACGAGATGTTTGCTGATCCAACAGTTGTCTGAACTCAGCCATCGACTACATCATCACAGAGCACTGCTTTACAGCAGAATGGGTGGTGCAAGTCTGAAGGGGAACCTCAGATTCCCAGCTATGCACCGATACAAGGTGTGCGATAACAGCCGTAACAGCACGCTACAAAGAGATGCGCAATGCTAAACAAGCAAGTTGTACAAGGACTGACAGCACGCACTGAGCACGAGGCTGCCCTATCAACCGCACTGACGTACGTGCAGGATAGAGTCCAATAGTAGCCGACAACACGGACAGCCTCGCAGGCAACAGACTGTTGCCTACCACGAAGACACGGCCAGCCAGGACTGCCGTACAGTCAGGGGATATTCTGAAGTGTGGTCACCTGTTGGCCTAGAGGACGAGTGACATCGCCACAACACACATTGCTAGCTTGTAACATGCAGTTCTGGTGAACTGAAACGAGATTGTAAGTGTTGCTGAAGACGTACTTGTAAGATGTGGCGCTGCGGGCGACCAGCGAGGGAGGCGAGGACACGTACCTGGGCGATGGAGTAGTCGGAGGCACAGGCGGCTTGCAGACCCTCCACACCCGAGATGCCGACGCCCACGTGAGCCTTCTGGATCATGGCGACGTCGTTGGCTCCGTCCCCGATGGCCAGCGTGATGCTCTTGGTGTGCATCGTCACCAGTTCTACCACCTGCCACACAGTTCCCATCCCTCGTAACCACTACTTACTTCCACAACCCATGCAATGTACATTTATACTCTCCTCATCTGACTTGTTAACCGCACTCCTGCTTTGCAGTGTTCCAAACCGACTGTAAAGATAAGATAGGTATTCCATTGAATCTTTTAATTTGAAAATTAGTTTCCTTTCGCTGCACCACTCATGCACAACTACTCTAGAGACCTGGTATTACAAACTCTACTCCTGCGACCAAACTTAGGGAAGAATGGGCAGAAGCGGCTGGAATTAAAAGAAAATAAAGAAACTGGAATGAGAGTAAGAAGAAAGTGAGGACTACACATTGACAGGCAAGATTGCATCATCGAGAACTCTGGGTTTGGGCGGTGTTTGAAGGAAAGGGAAGACTGGGCGTGGACCACCACAGACACCCCTCTGCAGTCCTGGGAGAGTAATTCCATGGCTAGTCGGAGGTGTTGGACGTGGTGGTGTCCTTTCTCAGGTCTCCTCCCAGAGTACGGTGTTAACCATTGGCGCACTCGGACCCTGTTCTGCAGTGCCCGGGCCAATGCCATTTAGGCTGCCTTTCACCTCCCGGTGCGGTGGTGAGGCAGTAGGGCCGATATTAACAAAGTTGGTTTCCTGCTAGACTGCGGCACAAACTGATTAAACTCAATCTACGCCTATTACTGGAAGTGACAGAGGCAAGCCTCTTGGCTGCAACCATGTGAGGCGTCAACTGTACTCTAACTGGAAATGTCATCAAACAAATACTTACATTTTATTATTTTTTTTATTTCTGCTGTCAATTGAGACAGTTACAGCTTGGAGAAGTATTGTATGCTGCATTGACCTTCATAACGTAGAGAAAGAGTCTTAAACAACCGTCAAATAACAGAAAACTTATTTCTAACAATACAAGAAGAACCAAGGCAAATGTTTTGCATGTTCTGAGCTTTCAAGTGATGTGCATTTCTAATTTATTCCAGAAGAATAGTATCACAAAACCTTAATAGTCCACTCCAAATATATATATATATATATATATATATATATATATATATAAAATATTAATAGTATAAATTGGTTTGTGTGTTGCGGACCGTATGTGATGAAAATGTGACAGTTTGTAATTGATACTACATACTCAATAATAACTAAGGGCATAATTTTTTTTCATTCAAATCAGTTAAGCACCTTGAGAAATTTATTTGGAACAGTGTGGACCGTTACATGTGTCGTTGCAGATAAAGCGAGACGTGTTTTAAAAAAACACAATACCAAAACACAACCCTTGAAATCAACATATACAATTAATTCCAAAATAACATCAAAGCAACAAACTACCAAACATAACCAATAAGACAAAAATTTCATATTATTTATCGCAAATGCAATGAAAAGCAAAACTTGCTCATGGTAAATTTTGATGTTGATGAAAAGAATAAAATTTCATATTTCATATTTAATATTCAAAATTTTACCCTCCGTAAAATATTCAATTAGTTGGAATAATAACTTAAAAATGTTCCCAGATGGTGTTGGCAAAGTTCAAGGTCACAGATTTGTTGTCTTACTTAAAACGCACGCTAAATTATATTCCGCAATTTAACTGTTCTTATAAAAAAAAACTAAATAATTATTTAAATAAAATAGCTGTAAAAAAATTCTCGCTGAATAAAGTCAATATAAATTTATGTTAATGACGAGTTTTCAAATTTGTATGTGAAGTTAAGGTTAAATCCAGCTAGCTTCTGTAGGGTATATATATGCCATTACCACTGGGTTACGGTGAAAACTGCAAAAGAAAAGGGACAATAGAAAGTTGCTACCACCCTAAAAAGTGTAATTTCAAAGTAGATGACAAACAAATCTGATGCCTAGCTGTCCCTCCGGTCGTGCACAAAGGGTGGCATCTGTCGTATACTAGCAACCCGGCCCGGCTTCGCCTGGGTAAAATTTAATTTTTACAGCGATACACTAATAAATAAATTGGGAAAAGACAATAACAATATCATATGATAGTAAATTAGTAAACACATACACGTCACGCCTGCATCCCAGAGGGGTAGGCAGAGATTATGGACCTCCATTTACCATAATCCTGACATACTTATCTTCTTCGCTTTATCCACATTCATACATCTCTAATATAACAATATTATATGATAGTGGTTTAGAAAATTTCTTTGTAAACAACATTAATCGTTTTGCCTCCAACCGCCAGCACAAAAATAATTCTGTTTGACGTGACATGCAAAAGGGTTATGCATAGTTGTCCATGTGAAAAACATGCTCCACTCAAATCCATTCCAGCCACATTAAGTGTTTGACCCTGTGCCTTATTTATGGTCATACCAAAACAAACTCTTATTGGAAATTGGACTCCTTTAAAATTAAAAGGCCAATCCGAGGGAATCATTGGTATTCTAGGTATTAAAACAGTTTCTCCAGTCCGCAGCCAATTAGAATAGTGCCTTCAATGAGATAACTTTTTTAACTTGTGTAATCGAGTCCCATTGCATAATTTCGGTGGATTTATACTTTGCAATAAAATTATGGGAGCTCCAACTTTTAAAATCAGATTGTGTGGTGGCATGCCAGAAGGATTCAATGAATTAATTTGTTTTGATAAAGATTAAGTTCTCTATGATTAGAAAATACAGTGAATTTTATGTTTGTTTTTACTACGTAATTTAAATTTTTAATAAACTTATTACTACATCTATTAAAGATAGATATTTGCTACCACTGACTTTTTGTACATCATTTAATTTTACACAATTTTTTCCTACATGAATTTGTTATATCTCTAAATGATTAGGCAGCGTATTCCATGATAGCGCGCTGGTGGCAAACTTTTTCTCTGCTTGATTCACTGATACCGTTAATGCTCAGCTCCTGTAAGTGCTAGGGCAATTTTTAATGCACACACAAACCTTCCTCGATAAATGCAGATCTTAACAGTAAAAACCGCATCCAAATCCGTTAGTGGCTCTCGAGAATAGCGCAGTCATACAGACAGACAGACGTGTGCCAAGGACTTCCTTCTATACTCTGTAGGATACGGCGTCATACCATATCATGGCTGCCGTTGACGTCTTCTTGATGATCAGCAAAATCTCCCTAAAATTAAATAACTAACGATCGGCCGTACAACCTCTTCTACAAATGTGGCCGCCTAACATTACGACTCAATTCTGGTGGGAAAACTAAATTAAATAATTATTATGATGGTGCTGGGAATTTTCAGATTTAAAATCCCAGCGATGACGGAAACGTCCGCCCTGTTAGAGTTCCCACCAAGAAGCCGGCCTTGGAGCTGGGTCGTGGACTATCATTATGTGTTAGAAAATTTTGATATTTAACTAAACCCTATAAAATGGATGGTTGATTAATTAATTACTGTTTCCTAAGATGTGGCAGAAAATAATTAAGAGAAAATAAAAATTACTGACTTAACTTTATACAAATAATTCTGAAATTAAAAAGAAATTAAAATTCTATATTGCATATGGTATACCCCAGAATGCAAAATGACTGCAACAATATTTGCAAATGTACTCTAATTCAATAAAATTGTGCATAGACAAATATTTTACAAAAGAATAAAAAAATGTCTATCATTACAGTTATACTATAAATAATGCAATTACTCAACATTAAACTAAATGGGGGTACTTAATAGTTTTCATCTTTAAAGCATATTTCCAAGTAATTTTTATCACTCAATGGAACTCTCGTGAAAGTCCGTCCTTACTCCAAACATATACATTTTTTACAGCGTATAACATAAATATGGACAATATTTTACCATAATATCAACAATATAATACTTAACGGGTAACATTTTACTTTGTGAAGCTGCATTCTCCCCTTTAACTCAGAACTGAAATGTTATTCATGTCAGCTACGTTAAGCTTCATCAGGCAAAACAGTGTTCTTATCAACTTACATACAATAAATTAATTAAACGACTTACGGGAACTTCATCGACACATGTCTACTAAGTGTTTTGATTATATTCCTACATATAATAGAAACCAAATACTGTAGTACAGGATCCACTCCCAGTAGGGTGAATCTCACACTTGTACAGGACGAGGCAGTTGGCTGGGAGGTTTCCTCATGGCGCTCCTGTTTCTGTCACCACTGCATTCCACAGCTTCTCCTTCTCCACCTCGCTCCACCTTCTCCAACGGCGCCCATCACCGCAGACATTACGTACCATCCACTTGTCTCTCACATTCCCATCGCATACACAAACACATTCATGATACATACATTAATGTTACTCAAAATTAACTGAATATTTGTATAGAACACAATGCTTCTACATACTATGAATTATTTATGAATAATGGCACTGAGATGTTAATTTTATCAACCCTTTGGGACTCAATTTCACTTGCCATGTTGCTAATATAAGCTTTAAGATCAAATGTTTTGCTATGTACTTTGCTCTGGTCTACAGACACACTATGTAAACTGTTAAAGGGTGAATATGGCATTGGNCAAATGTTTTGCTATGTACTTTGCTCTGGTCTACAGACACACTATGTAAACTGTTAAAGGGTGAATATGGCATTGGACTGAGCTCACGTGGTCGCACGCACACAACGGAAGGGAGGTTGCCGTGAAGAATGACTGAGTGTAAGTACACCTGACGAAGGAGGAAGGAACTGAAGATACAGAGAGGAAGAGTGTACCACAGAAGGAACAGGAATGGAGCAGATACAGATACAGAGGAGATGACAGCACTTTAATGCATGTTGACCTGGCAGCAGTCTGCAAGCAAGAGTGGTGATGATGGAGAGAAGCACAGAGTGCCCAGGCCGGCTCACGCACCTCAGCCTTCTGCATGGGTGAGACGCGGCAGCAGATGACTACGTTGCAGCTGGTGCAGAGGTCGAGGAACTCCCGCCGAGTGTCGCAGCTCAGCGCGTACTTGAGCGTCTTGCCGTCTATCACCAGGGCCACCTCGTTGGCCTTGCGCAGCTGCTCCCCGAAGTCCGAGCTGTGACGGGCTATCGCCTCCCGCGTGTTCTGCAAACACCAAACACTTCTGCTGGTCACCGCTCGCATTTTCAGTCCGCACACGCTCGCACACAGGGAGGCTCTGCCAACTTGTAGTAGCGGGCACTGACGAAACAAGTACAGCGCTGTTATCACAACACAATATACAATTCTCTATTTAATAACATACTAATTAACCATGCTGAAGTGGTGTGTATTTTGTATTTTTGCTGCGATTAATAGTGTTTGGGAATGCTGGTATGTATATATCGTGATTATTGTCCTTAGATGTAAAACATACGGACGTGTAACGTATTTAACGGCAGTTGTGAACATAGAGCTGTGAAGTCAGTGATGAACTCNAGATGTAAAACATACGGACGTGTAACGTATTTAACGGCAGTTGTGAACATAGAGCTGTGAAGTCAGTGATGAACTCGCACAGGAATGTGAAGAGTATGTTTAGCACAGTCACAGTACCGCAGACGAGGAAGGGACTGATAATCCACCACATTAATTGCAAAACAAAACAAAACACTGCAACAGTTGCTTGTGTTGCGTGTGATGTGTTAAGAAGAGCTTTCGCCATTTGTATTTTTCAAGATGTCGGGCCTGCATGAGAACATTAGAGAGTTTCACGTATCCAACACTTATGGCCGAGACACTTATGCTAAACGTCTCAGCTTCTACTTGCAGGCTAACAATGTAACCAACACCGATAAAAAAAAAAAGTGCTGTTATGTTAAGTGAGCTTAAGCCAAAAAACCAATACGGTTGTCAAATTGCTAGTTTCAAAGAACCAGTGACGTTGCTGTAGAATCATTGTTCTCTGAGTTGCAAGGGCGTCGAAGGAATGTGTCCTGTTAGATGTGGAAGGACTAGTATATCCGCAGAGAAGCAANTAACCAACACCGATAAAAAAAAAGTGCTGTTATGTTAAGTGAGCTTAAGCCAAAAAACCAATACGGTTGTCAAATTGCTAGTTTCAAAGAACCAGTGACGTTGCTGTAGAATCATTGTTCTCCGAGTTGCAAGGGCGTCGAAGGAATGTGTCCTGTTAGATGTGGAAGGACTAGTATATCCGCAGAGAAGCGAAGTCCTTTCTTTCCACAAGGTTTCAGCACACATGACAAAACTCCACGTGCCATGCAGAGTGGCACTTGAGAGAGGCCCTGAAGTGGCATTGTCGTCTTCATACGGGACAGTCCTAGACGTGACGGGGCATCTTCGGAAATAAACTACACCTAGCTTGGCTACCCGAGTCTACCAAAACTCTAACTTGCAGAAAGTTCCCAATGTGTCCTGAACCTCAACTACGGCGGTGGACAACATTACTGTAGCACCGCTAGCCTTTTCGGAAAATGATGAAAGAACAGTTGCAGATAGGAATTTTTCTTTCCCACTATATTTTCAGGCATTTCTAAAAACTCTGTAGGTTCATGTGGTTGTTGATCAGAACTGTCTATTTCGACACTTGTGAAATGTAAAAAAGTGAATGATGGGGAGATGAGCAATGGTGACANAGTTCCCAATGTGTCCTGAACCTCAACTACGGCGGTGGACAACATTACTGTAGCACCGCTAGCCTTTTCGGAAAATTATGAAAGAACAGTTGCAGATGGGGATTTTTCTTTCCCACTATATTTTCAGGCATTTCTAAAAACTCTGTAGGTTCATGTGGTTGTTGATCAGAACTGTCTATTTCGACACTTGTGAAATGTAAAAAAGTGAATGATGGGGAGATGAGCAATGGTGACAAGAAGTGGACGATGGACAGTTTCTCACCATGTGGAGGGGTTGTAAACATGGTGGGGAGATGAGCAATGGTGATAAGAAGTGGACGATGGATAGTTTCTCCCCATGTGGAGGGGTTGTAAACATGATGGGGAGATGAGCAATGGTGACAAGAAGTGGACGATGGACAGTTTCTCACCATGTGGAGGGGTTGTAAACATGATGGGGAGATGAGCAATACTACAATGGTAAATAGGATGTTTACCTTTACAGACACACACAACACACCGAGGATGGAGTAACAAGATATGCACCTGTTGTGGTACGCAAATGACCTTGAACCTTCCGACTAAGGGTAGCTTTGCTCTGACCCAACTTGAAGTGGGACTGATCAGGCTACCTTATTTGCAAGGGCCGATGCTTGCTGCAGTCTGTTTTACGCACACTCAGGCGACTAGCCGACACTTCAACCTTCTCAGTCACTATGTAAATAAAGTACAAATGTACTATGTAAACAAACGCGTCGATACAAAGTCCACATTCGATCAGTCGTTCTCACATGTGCAGCAGTCCATTACGATCTCGACTCTTAACGTACTGTGATGAAGTTAAAACGCCATATTGCGGTACCTTTTGTTCATTAAAGTTAACCTATAAGTAATACTTAAAGGTCACAAAATTAATTGCACACCAAAAATCTTTACAATTACGTGCGCTGATTAACTTGATGCATAGAACACATCCCTAATCTTCAGATGCACACTTACAATTTTTGGCACCATACCCACACACTTGTAACACTGAAATATACCATAAATAACTATTCCCTTTCTGATGAATTTCCAACAGGTAAGTATTATTCATTACACCGAGTTGTCAGGTGGACCAAAATATAGCAGCACTATAAAACAAAGAAAAGCAGTGAATGACTTTTAAAAATTATTTACTTTCAATACAGCCTCTTTAAAATTTATATAAATTCTATGTCCTTGTCTGTTGGTACTTTCCTAAAAAAATTTAAATTGTGGAAACAATAATTGTAGTTTCAACGGAGAGGATTTTCCGCGATATGTATTAATTGTGTTAAAATAGCATTTAATAGCAAAGCACATGAAGACACTGGATTTGAATGTAAAAAACAGGTTTCCAAGAAAAATAATGATAACAAAATTAGTGTACAGCAATAACATTGATAGGAAAAAAGTTCCAGTCGCAGTCGCGTGGCGAAAACCAGTTGGTATATTGGAAATTCTTAACTTCAAACACAAGATGAAAACAAAATGTGTTGAAAGCGTGGCAAAAAGTTTCAAAAATGTTCCTCTTCAATCGATACACTGGCTTGGAAAAAGGAAACTCCTTTATTTATGGGTGGGTCATCAGAAGGCACAGTTTGGCAGAGATGTTAATCAATCACAACAATTTTTTGTGCCACATTTGGACCTTTTTTATATACCATTGCTTGCAAGTTTCAAGACACCGTGCCATCTTTACCTTTTTACTAAAAGAAATAACAAAACACTTCAGTTTTATGAACATTTTAGGAGCCTCAAACTCAACCAGACATGATTTAAGGAAAACGAACATATGTTCAACAATTCCTGAATGTTCGCTTGCCCGATGACAGTTTTAAAATCATGACGATAATACTGGACTCGTAGGGACTCAAAAAATGCCAGAACCTCTTAAATAACAGAAATTTAAACACACAAAATCTTTTATGTAAAAAATTGAAATACTAGGTGGTATGAATTTGAAGAGTATTGACATCATTCAAAATGCTAATATGATCCAAATACAAGTAATATTACTGCAAAATATTACTGAAGGACTTAAAAAATGCAAATTACAACTTTCCAGTACATTACAAATCACTTTCATTTTAACACATTAGCTACTCAGTTTTGTCACCCTGCTCTCCCGTGCGAGTGTCCACGACCATTTTTAACATAGGACATGAGAAATCAAAATAAACTTTATCTTGTTTGGAGTAAATATTAAAATACATAATTTTGTATGCAAACTGCTAAGCCAGCAATTGTAAACAGGTGTACTGTGATTAAAATACAAACCGCAGGGGCAGGAAACTGGACAGCAAAATTATAAAATATTTAAATATAACTCACTTAGCATATTCGTAGTCAAAAGTTGGTTGCTCCTAGAAACAAGTTGTTTTCGTGCTAGAACATGTGCAAGAATAATTTTTTTTCCATATTTTCCAAGTGTTTTCTAAGCTGTGTCAACAAAAAACACTGTGTTTGGACTTGCGATCTTGTAAATATGGACTTGCGATCTTGTAAATATGGACTTGCGATCTTGTAAATATGGACTTGCGATCTTGTAAATATGGATTTGCGATCTTGTAAATATGGATTTGCGACCTTGTAAATATGAACTTGCGACCTTCTAAATATGGACTTGCGACCTTGTAAATATAGATTGGATAGAAATTTAGATCAGTAGTAATTTCACGGAAGAACTTTGTGTAGTTTCTATTACTGACTTCTTAATGCTTGTGCGGGACTCATTTTAAATTTCCTGCGCGTCTGACTTGGTGCACGTTCATCAATTGTCAACACTGTCTCAAGAGTTGGCGATCCTGAGCTACAGGAAGAAGGTCGTGTTGGACATCATGGCGGCAAGCTGAGTCGTGTGCAGCTGCCGCCAGTCTGTAGTTTTCTCACTGAAATTCGTTGTACAGTCCACTAGTGGCAATTTAATTTTAGTAGTTTTAAATTCACTACAAATCACTGGTTTTTACTTGCGAAAACTATATTTATTTTCATAGAAGATGTATGTATCTTCCGAGTAAATACCGTATTCACCCGAAAATGAGGCGACCCTGAATGTAAGACGACTTCCATATGAGATCATGTTTCAAGAAAAATAATCTCAAAAAAAATAAGCTCATTCACTTTTAATCTTTTTGCTTAAATCATTGCATAAAAATGAAAATACTAAATAGCTGAGATTGATGCTATAAATGTACACTACAATAAATGTTAGCATTTAATTTTTTTAAGACATAAAAAAAATTCTGTATATAGCATATTATTTTAACTCTTTTCCTTCAGAAAATAGTTTCTGATTGTTTACAAACTTCTGTTTTGTTTACAGTGTTAGAATAAAACATGAGCATAAACTAAAATAACAATATGAACGTAGAAGACGGGCTTTGGGTATGTGGGGATGGGTTCTGAAGGGAGTCAGCAGTGAGGTGAAGCAGAAGGCATTTGGCACAATGACACGGCCTGTGTTAGAATATGCGGCAGCAGTATGGGACCCTTACGTGGAGGTGGAGGTGAGAGAGCTAAAGAAGGTGCAAAGAAGGGCAGCAAGATGGGTGAAGGGTAGGTGGAGAAGGTGGGCAAGTTGGCGAGGACGAAGGGAACTATAGGCCATCAGTGAAGATGAAATAAATGGGGTGGAGCTCGTTGAAAGGCTGGTCATGATGTACAGAGTGGGGAACGGAGGAGGAGGGTGGGGAAGTTTATGCTTCCAGCTAAGTAAGGGGGTGTTTAGAGGGGGAGGAAGCAACAGTGAGAAGCTTCAGAGGGGTGTGGAGGAGAACGGAGCGGGGTAGGCAGTCTATGCTTGTGAGGGAGTGAAATGTGTTGCGGGAGGAATTGGAATCTGTGAGGGGGGTTGCAAAGTTCAGGAAGGGTGTGGAAGAGGAGTTTGGTCGGGTAGGGGAGAGATGAGAGAGCTCGCCACCGGGTGGTAGCCTAATTGCAGGTGTTGGTTATTATTATAAACACTTGAAAGAAATATGTCCAGATAGTGCCACCCTTATAGAACCAAAACCCAAAACCATGCATCATTTACTGTAGGCCGTTGGTAGTTTGGAACACGACCGTGGTATAAGTTTAAAAAGTGCACACTACTTTCATATCAGGTTATGTATTAGTTTCAGGTTTTGAATTCCAAATGGCCACCATTATTTACATAGCAGTGGTAGGTTAATGCTATAACCGCAATGTAAATAGGGAAGTTCAGATATAACTGAATTATATTTAGAGTTATTATCAACTGGGTGTGTGTACATTTATATGAAAAAATATGTATTTACATGTGATGTGATTGGCAGTCGAATGGGTATGTAAACATTGCGTGTTATTGTAAGTTGAAACAGGTTGCTGTCGATTGCAAGACCACCCCCATTTTTTTAAATACAGTTTATAGTGAAAACTATGGTGTTATTTTCGGGTGAATACGGTAGGTAGCAGTTGTGGGACACTGTGTAGTATATGTACCGTCTGTCAGCAGTTTGGCAAACTGTCGGAAGAGGCGAGGGAAGATGTTTCGATGTTGTTTCTATCGGTAGTGCGATTACTCTCCATCACAAATACTAAAAATGTTGGATGAAAACAAAAGTAAACTTTACATTTTCATTCTACAATTTTCTAAAAGAACTACTACAATACACTTTTACAAGCCATGTTCCTTTTTGGAGGAAAAAATTCTTTCAGTGCATTTTAATTTCAATTGGACGTTGATAACAATTTTTAAAAGCATCCAGTTTCCACTATAAATTACTTGCGGACACCTTTTTCTACATCCTGTAGGCATGCCTGTGTTTCAGTGCATGTGATATCAAGAAAATAAACTTTAGGTGAGGATAGTTAAATACAACTCACTAATTCAAAGGAATTATGCATAATGTCGTTTTACACAATTTAACTTTGCAACAAGTGAAAGGCAGCGAGTGCATGTTTTGTGGGCGGTACCTAACAGCGAGGCCTCGAGTACTGACGACAGTGAAACAAGCTGGAAAGCAGTAGTGGTGGAGGCAGGATAACCCCGAGAAAACCCAAGAGCAATGTCTACCACATTTCTCAAGTGCCAGGAAATCTAACTCCGCTCGCCATGGTGGATGGAGCTACGACCTCGCACAACGTAGTGCTTATTGTTCACATTCCACAGCTGTTCAGTCAACTTGTTCCAAATCATTTAAAAACCTGAATTGTGTGGTGGATTACATGATCTAATCCACATGTCATGTTCTTTTGATTAAACTTCAATTTTTTATTGCAGACTTGAGCTGAATGTTTGTGCCCACTGGGTTGTGTCTAAGAATACATTTTTTTTTTTTAAATCCAATGTGAGTAAATTTATTTTTGCCACCTTTAACTTGTACTTTCAGTTTCTCTGAATTCTTCATGCATTTCTCTTATATTCACGTGTTAAGAATGTAGGGTTATGGTACAGAGCTGTCTCACGAAAGTGAGGTTATGTTAAATGTGAAATGTATGACTTTGTAGTAAAATTATATATATTGCATCTGTCACTGTTTTTAATTTGCATTGAATAATATGAATGTGCGAAAGTCTTTTTTTAAATGTAAAACTAAGTCGAAGCGAAGCTTACATCATGCAAAGGAATTTTGAAGAAAAATCAAAGTCAAAGGATGTCATAAATATATATATTTATTTATATATTAATTTATGATAGGCTACAGTTTTTAGAAAGTAATAATTATATATTTAGATATCTACAAACTTTATAAAAACTGCAATACTACAAAATATGTTAAAAATAATACGTAAGTCTACACTATAAATATTATTTTTATACTAGCTACAGATTTGGTAAAATTGTTAAAAATAATGCCTTAGTTTGGAGAAGAAAATAAATGCTAACTTACCTCAAAACATTTCAACATTAAAAGATTCTTGAAAATTATGTTAAAGAAACATATCACTGCAATCACCAATGAAATAAGAACTAACAATGTTTATGAACAGTGCTTCAATTTTCGAAACCTCAAGAATATAGCCAATGTAAAGAAAACAAGAGCAGCATTCACTTACGTAAAGTATTTAGCATCGGGATGTAGAAATACTTGCTGGCGGACATGTTCTGGGAGCAGATCGTGGCGTGTCTACGTCACATTTCCTGCCGTGGAAAACAACCTCTCGCTGCTGACCTGAGTCGCAGCTATTCCCACATATTTTAACACAATTTTTGACACTTTTGGATAGATGTTCTTGTTTTCACTCCACCAGCGCAATGGGTTATATTTCTATCTATCTACGTACCTAAGTATCTGTTCAATTCGTCAACACAATCACCACATTTTGACTCGTTTGGCAGTTCTTCAAACGCAGACCAGAGAGAAAAAGCGCTACTGCTTGGCTCTTGTATTACTTGTTCTTGACAAACGTTTACCTCTACATTCATTTTCTTTAATTCACTTTCCAAAGTAGCTACAGCAACTACCTTGTTAACCGAAGCTCCTCGGAATCTTGGATCTGCAATCATTGCAGGTAAGTAAACAGAGTCTTCCTTGCAGATACCAAATTAGGATTTTAAACATAATTCCTTCTGTTTTATGCAGAATACAACTTGTCAGCAATGCAATGTAAGCAACGCAAAATTGGTATTACCGTAGACAAAGTGGGATTGCTGTCACCACTCAGCTCTTGTGTTGCATCTGCAACAGGTAGAAGAATCTCTACAAGCCCACTCATATGCCTCCATTCCTGTGGTGCAAGCATTTGCACATTGCTGGTGTTATTTCTGCACTCAACGCAGCCGGCATTTCCAGGAGCCTTTTTAACATTTGGTGTTCACTTGGCCACCTAGTGTGAATATATTGGATTACTTCTAGCTCTGGTAGTTCTAATTTTCTTTGCAGAGTAATGACTCTCTCTAGCTGTACTGCTCCGCCTGTAATGACCTGCTATTGCCTTGCACTTTGTAAGTAGCGTGGCAAGACTCTCTAGCTGTACTGCTCCGCCTGTAATGACCTGCTATTGCCTTGCACTTTGTAAGTAGCGTGGCAAGACTCTCTAGCTGTACTGCTCCGCCTGTAATGACCTGCTATTGCCTTGCACTTTGTAAGTAGCGTGGCAAGACTCTCTAGCTGTACTGCTCCGCCTGTAATGACCTGCTATTGCCTTGCACTTTGTAAGTAGCGTGGCAAGACTCTCTAGCTGTACTGCTCCGCCTGTAATGACCTGCTATTGCCTTGCACTTTGTAAGTAGCGTGGCAAGACTCTCTAGCTGTACTGCTCCGCCTGTAATGACCTGCTATTGCCTTGCACTTTGTAAGTAGCGTGGCAAGACTCTCTAGCTGTACTGCTCCGCCTGTAATGACCTGCTATTGCCTTGCACTTTGTAAGTAGCGTGGCCACTCCTGCTGTTTCTTTCTTAGCGTCAGTAATAGCATTCTGCAAGGTGTGGGCAAAACACTGAACTGGTGTGAATGAACGAGTGGCAGCACTTCTCAAGTTGGCCCCACTGTCAGTTACACAGATTGGAATGGCTGAATATTGCACAGGTATTCCCGTCTTTCAGTGTCCGGCACAAAGCTATTGTTGGATTCATTCATAAGATTGATATACATGATGAGAGAGTTGCCTACAAACTGAGGTGGTGTTGCTTAGTGGCAAGTGATGGTCACGTACTTATCCACAGCTGCAGATGTCCAGCCATCAGAGGTACTGCTGAGTGACAGTAGGGACGGGTAGTCGTTTTTTAGCATTGATTTCATTTTGTTGTGCATTTCTGCAAAAAGAGCAGTTGGAGAATGTGGTAATTTGGTGCTACATTGGGGTTAGCCATAAGGTCAATAAATCCCTCCTCTTGGACAAAACTGTCGGGGATAAGTCCTTGGCTAAGCATCAAACTACTGCTTTTTGTTATGGACTGAGCCCTTGAATCACTGGAGGAAAATTTCATTCTTTTTGAAAAACACATTTTCAAGTGTTTGTTGTTTACATTTTTGAACAGTTGGTTTTGGAGCTGGTTTTCTTGATTCAGAAACTTCCTTTTCTTCAACATATTTTTCCCAATCAGTTTCATGTTGCTTCAGATGATCAATGAGTGTAGTTGTTGCTGCAACAATATAGGCCTTATTCAGTTTCAGTTTGATTGAAGCCCAGCATTCAAATTGTAACAATATCATTTTTTGCCCACACAAAAGGGCGCCTACCGATTTTGAACTACAGTTGAACCTCTATGGAGCGTTTTTCAAGTGACCGAAAAAAAAAAGTGTATGCGGACCAAAGATGCACCCAGATTTGACCCTTAAGAGCTTTCTCACGAGACGAGACGTTAACATCTGGTTTGCCTAATAGATAGGTGCCAAATCTTATACATCAGCTCTATAGCTGATAAATTTAAAATTACCCCTACTCACCCCTTGTTAAAAAAAAGAAAAAGGCATAAGGGCGTAGAGTAGAGGGTAGAGGGGGTGACAGTGGATGTCCAGTAGAGGCAGGTACGACCTGGAGGAAACATGAAGTGGAGGGTGGACTGTCAAGAAGGCCTAGCTGCTGGCCTCCAGGAAAGAAACTTGGCGGGCAGGAAGTCACTGGCAGACCCATGCTCCTGACTGCAGATGTCAACAGTAGGATCAGGGAGTCCGCTCCCATGTTACGCACAAACATGGGAAGTCGCCGGCAGACCTAACACCCACAATGGTTGCAGCAGTCGAGAGAGAACCACCACTCCAAGGAGATGGAGGTTGTGAGCAGAGATGGTTAGGATGCGGGGGTTTGGCACGTACCTGCTCCTGTAAGAGTGTAAGTGGAAATGGGTCGAAACAGGAAACAGCAGGAACAAGGTGCAGGAAGACAGTGTGTGGAAAGGATAACTCAACCAGCTTAGTTTAAGCCTGTTTATTGTTGGAACAACAAACATACATAAGCCAGCCTGTACCCTGACTGTGGCCTGAGGGGCCGACCTAGGATGCCAGCCAAGTTGCAGTCCCTAGTCACGGTAGACGTGTTGGTGCAGGGGTGCTGTTGGGCTAGTCCGAAGACGTAGCTGGCTGAAGGCATGAACGTGACTATACTGACGGGTAGTGATTCGTCTGACACCAACATGCTTGCTGTGTCGAAGCGCATCTGGGCAGAGTGATATTCTGCGAGAGAGCTGCACAAGACAACCTCGAACTGAGGACTGCGAGCCCTATATATACCCGGTCCACAGGGCCAGCGCGGGTGGTACAGGGGTAGCGGCGTGGTAGATAGGAGAGAGAATACAAGCGAAACAAAGGCGGTGATGGCGACTCGCTTCCCTTTAACAGTCCGGCCAGAGCGGTAAGCAGGCCTTCTGCGTTGAGTGGGTTGCAGGCTGACAGGAGGCAAGCGCTGCACTTCTGTTACCTCAGGCGATGCGCTCTGAGGTGTGCAGAAGCTACGTCTCTTCTCGGAGGGGGCCGCGGCAGTGGCGGAAGCTAGAGCAGATTACGACGTTGCCCACAGTGCGTCAACACAAACTCTTTACCCATGGGAAAGATCGCTGGACACCAAAACTCGCAGTGTAAATACTGGTTTAATATAACCTTTCTGTGTGTAATGTTAGCTGTTGTGTACACCAGGAAAACATTTAATTAACACATAATTAATATAAAATATCAACACCAATTCATTTTTTTTAGAAATAATAAATAACGCACAGTTAAAGTAACACAATAAATTGCAAGAACTTGAAGAATGTAACATCACAGCAAGTAAACCTTTATAAGTAGATATAGATTGGCAGGAAAATGGAAGAGGAGGTGAGACCTGGTATCAGCGGGACGTGTGGCCGCAGACGGGACAGGAGAGCGTGGCAGGAAGGCAGATAGCGGAGAGGGCCCGGGCACTCACGTCCAGACTGTCTTCGTTGAGGATGAGCAGCGGCATGCCCTGCACGATGAGGCGACACGAGTGGCCGATGTTGATGGCCGTCTCCTGCTTGTCTCCCGTCAGCACCCACACGTGGATGTCCGCCTTCACCAGCGCCGCTATCGTCTCCGGTACCTGCGGCACCACGGTCCCTGTACGCTCTCGCTACACTCACACATGTTACATGCGTCGCTGGACAGCAACACACTCAGTGTTTTACCAAGCTCTGTTCTACTTGTTCATGTCACTTTTAATACAGTGTTAGCTGGAAAGTAAGGTGGGCCAAAATATTAACCATTTTCATATTTCATACATTTTACATTGCTAGCCAAGAAATAAACAAGAATACATACACTGCAGCATTTAGTTTTACCATTTGCAATATTTACTTCATAGGAAAAAATACACTTTGACAACTTTTTGCAAGTTGAAAATTCCTATAATTAGTCCAAAACAAAAATCTTTCCACAATAACAGGCTGTACAGTCCGCATGCGGTGTTTAGGCAGACTGATTCCCTAGTGCGTTATGGAGTTCATCTACCAGGACGGGGCATGTGGACCACTATAATATGCACAATGTTCAGTGACTTAACGTAAATAGGAAACAGACAAGGACTATTTATTTACGATGGTTGCGGAAAGGCGTGTTGTGTGTTAGCTGTGTTAAACATTGAATTACACGATTTGTGGAGTTTAGTCACGAAACTCAAGATGTCGGACTCAGGTGCGTCGCACACTGGTGGGAAATTAGTTTTGTTTGTTGTCAAAATAAAGTTCTACCACAGAACATTTTCAGTCCTCCAGGCCAGATAAGTGTGGGGACGTAATACGGATGGTTCAGGATCGCAAAAATTGCCTTTGTGAAGCATCATCATAGTGAAAAATCCAAAAATAATCACGCAGGATATTCTGATCAGGCAGGTTGAGTTATCTATGCCAGATTGTTGTGCAATCAGAAATCACAGGTGATGTAGTAATCATTGAACCCCTGACAACATTATTAAGAAGTGTAAAAGAGTTTGGCAGAGTGTTGAGAAACTGTAGAACTAGATTGATCAATCTGGTGAACTTGGGCAAGTGAAAGTTCAAAGTCTGTGTGCAAAAATGACGTCTGCAGGTATACTTGCAGCTCAGCTGAGGATGGTGTGGGCAGAGAATCAAGTGCAATAGGCGTTACTAGCCTGCTACCAAACACAACATTGTCTTTTAGGGACCACCTGCAGGTATTTGATTGCATTCACACTAGTTTTGAAAACTACCATCTCCTCATTGTCTCTGTAGCCAATGAAATGGCAGGTTATGATGAAGAAGAGGAACACAGCAGGCAACTAAATGCTTTTGATGACACTCCTACAAAATGATGGCAACAGCTGATACTTTGGCAGAGTCAGCAGCCACTGACAGATACATCACCATTACCCACCATCAAATTACCTAGTTTTAGTGAGGGAATCAAGGCATGGCAAACGTTTGACAATACCTCTGAGGCACTGGTAGCAGGAAACCCACAGCTGTCATATCTGAAGACAGCGTTGACTGGCGGACAACTGCCCATAGTCAAGTCAGTGCCTATCTCTCATGGAGGAGAACTACAATGTTGCGTGGAAGCTACTTCAAGTACAGTAACAAGAGAACTGTTAATCACAATATAGAAAAACTGGTGTAGTTGTTGCCTACTATCCATGAGAATGTTGTGGTACTGAAGGTATTATGAGTGTGTGTGCAGACATGGGAACCCTCTGCTATTTCATTTACTGGAGAACAAGTTAGTCATAAATCTCAGAAGAGAATGGGAATTAACCATTGCAGACCCCTGACGCATGACTCATAAGGGCTAATTTATTTTCTATTTCACATCATCACATGTGACGTCACGAAGGTACTAAAGAGAGAGGCCAGTTTAACGAGAGGAATAAACCACGAGCACCCATGCTGTGTTTGTTGTTGACCCGGTACCGCACGCCTGTAAACCTGACCAGACTTCCAGAGAACGTAAGAAACTAAGGGAAAAAAAAAAAATGAGTAGTTAATAATGAGTTCAAAGACTTGCAAGAAAATATGTTGAAATTCAATGAATACTAATAGTAACTAGCCAGAGTGCCCACAAGTTTTAATGACATGAGGAAGAGAGAATACAAATGCAGCAATGTAATAATGTTGCCACTAAGCGAGCACCAGATACCGCCCGCCGAACATGCAATCTACTCCCTTATCTTTTGCAATCCACCGGCGCAGCGCAGCCGGGGGTGCACCAGGGGAAAAGAGGGGATGACGGAAGTCTCCCCATCAGACGACACTGCTGGCCAGGTGAATACAAGGCCGCGCACCTGGCTAACGCTAGTTGTTCCTTGGCAGCTCGCCCCCGCACCTCCCTGTGCTGGGGCGAGCTGCCAGCTTCTCCTCCTGAGGAGCCTCCACTTAAGAAACGACAAACCGCCTCCCAGTGACCAGCCGCCGTCCAGCTATCAGCAACCAGTGAACGATTGCAGATCCCTGCATCTGCCATCCGCCGGAGCACCCTCGACCATCAACGTCATCGAGCATCTCACATAACCTCAACATAACTAAGAGGTATCCAGAGTCCCTTCAGTACTTACATATGCCCTAAGCAAAGACTTCAACTTACTGCAAACTTTCTAGACAATTGCTCTCGCATTCCGACAGGCACCTTCACTTGTCTTATTATGTAACTTCCGTACGGTCAGTCAGTTGCTGCACGACTGGTGAGCTTAGGAGATAGTATGAGTAACCGTGTTTATTCTCATGGAAATAAATACGTCATGATTTAACCGATGTGAATAATTTCTTAGAGTGAACTCTGATATCATGCTCCGACGTCCCTCGTCAGCATCGCCCTCTAAGGATGTGACAGGAGACGACGAAATTTACAATATTTCCGATCATAGAGTAGGAACACGGATCATCCCATAAAAGAGGACAGCCAGTGCGTCAAGCATACACACATATTCTTAAGCCACCCATACTGCAGACAGGGTATGCAAAGGTACCTGGTGCGTACGATGGTAGAGCTCCCACAAGAAGCACTACACGACGACCACGCTATCCACTATGCATACATCTGCAGGACTGAGCGACAGGCCTGAGGAAGCGTGGCCTAGCCACCTCTGAGCATTTATTAGCTAGGGGACTGTCTCCTGCCCCATCCTTGGGGGAAGCGAGCTTCAGAACCTACCATTCACCCCCGGAAGTGGTATACAGTACGGCAAATGCAAGGCTGCTGCAGTCCTCTCAGCTAGCCAACTGCTAGGTAACCGTCCTGACCCTTCCCAAGGGTCCAATCAGAACGAGACGCCAAATACTGCAGACACCTCCACATTACGAGCGTCACTCATTACCAGGTACCCTGGTCCGACAAGTCACCCCAATCTACTGCTAACTCTAGGCCCAAGTCAACACACAAGGTGAGAAACCAATCATAAATGAAGCAATCTGGTCTCGAGGACTTCACAGTAATTTGTAAGCCAAGCCAGTGTAGGATCGTCTCATTGCGTCATCTGTAACGATCCTCATTCGTTATGGAAGTGTCCACAGTTCTCACTTCAATCGCCCATGAAATGTTTTCACATTGCAAAGCAGTGCAACTTCTGCATTAATTGCTCATGGCCTTCTCACAAGGCTACGGAGAGTCCATGTAATACCTGCGACATGCGGTACCACACACTTCTTCACTTTTCATCCACAGACGACTGGGGTTCGCAACAAGCTACAGACACGAGATTACAAACCTTTGCTACCTCACGAAAAGAAGTACTGCACCTTCCTCATTTGTTCTGTTGGCAATACTGGAGTGAAGGATGTCACCGGAAACATACAGGCATGTTGAGTGGAGTTGCGATGTCGTTGGAAGACAGTGTCGGTATGTAAGTCCTGGGAGTTGCAGGGGGTGCCTAAGGCAGCTTTGGTCACCCCTGATGAGGCTCGGTGCGAAGGTTGTTCAGCAGACACACCACACGCAAACTGATGGAAGATACGTGGTTGTTCTTCCCTTCAGTTCAACACAGCCAGAACTTGAAGAGCCAAGCAAGAGCTCAAGCCTTGAGATTAATATTCCATCTTGGACTGTCTCTTCATCAGAACCCACAGATGAATCTCACCTACAATAGACCATATGAAAGAGATAGCAGAAGCAGAAGCCAACCTGAGTTCATCGTACTATATTTCCCACCATTACGTTCTGAAACCAAACAACACAACCATAAGTTGAGGGTGGTCTTTGACACTTTGGCTAAGACATCATCAGGATGTTCACTGACTGTTCAAAACCTGCAATGGGATGTTAGTAGAAACAAGATTATAGTAGAACCTCACTGTTGCAACCCTTTTATTCAAACCATCTCTCTTTACAGACCCATTCTTAAGAAACGGTGGAAAATTCTTTTTAAAAAATGTTGGAAATTTGAGGGAAANGCTACGCATTGTGTTTCTCTTGTCAAACATTATACCACAAGCTGTGCACATCTAAAATTACAGTGTCCCCTTTTGATGTACAGGGGTTGGGGTGGATCAATATTGGTCCAAAATTTCCCAAACCCTCCATTAAGACTATCTGTCACTAACAACCCTATTCCTAGAACCAACGAGGAGTCAGAGCAGGGCCATTCTACTGTATATGGTGAGCAGAGATAAAACTGGCCTGTGCGTTAATACACCACACAACACAAAGGTTTCAGTTGACAAGAATAAAACTAAACACCCACAAATATTCTATTTTATAAGTAAAACTTCAATTATTTCTTTTAACAAACATTTTTGTAAGATACTGACCTAAGGGAATTCACACTATAAAAGCACTTGCAAAAAGTAAAAAATAACACCACAATATTAAATCTTTATAAAATAAAATTAGGTTTAAATTAAAATCATAAACATTGTTCTTGGACATTAGTGACTTAGTCAGTTTCATACAGTTGCCTTTATTGCAGACATATGACAGATGTATTGGCAAACCTTGATTTATTCATGCCAACAAGATGACAAGTGTATAACCTGATGTTTCAACTCCTCGCAGGTCAAGGAATACAGGCTGAAGACAGTCACCTATGGAGTGTGTGGCTACGCACACTTCATCAGCTCTCAGATGTGGTGACGAGCAGAGTCGCTGCAGGAGCTGGCGCACTTCAGCACAAGTTTGTAGACTTGGTACGATCGGCTGGGTTTCGTTACAGGATATTTGCTGGTAAACGTTCCCAGTTTAAAGAACCAATTGAGCATTTGTTCAGCAATGCTGACGGAACGACTCCACTAAAGGTTCTCGGTCTACGGTCGGTGCCGAGTAGTATCGTATTTCATCACGAGGTAGGATCACCCAGTGGGGAGCGAGGAGTGACCATGAGACGTGCTATGTCTGCGACTTGGCACATGTTTCTGATCCTCTTGGGTGACTGCCCCCACAACTGCCATTACAGGATAGGATAAAGAGTTTCCAGATGCCGGGAAAGACAACGTAGACTCGATGCAGGGAGGAAGTTTCATGTGTCAAGTAGATGACCATTCCTCGAGGACCATTAGCGAGTTCAAGAGATTCTAAGTTGGGACTTCACGGGTTCTCTGATAGCTCCGAGAACGGATACGCTGCAACGGTACATCTTCACGTAACTCGTGCTATTGGCCCAGTGAAGGTGCATTTACTAATGCGAGAACAAAGGTAAGGAGATCCCCAGCAAGGTCACCGCACCCACACTGGAGCTATGTGGGAACTGCTGCTTGCAAGCACTATACGCTATGTAGTGACCTGCTGAAGGTTAGCCACGCTTTATCACAAACAGACTCGACATCTCACCGCCAATGGTGGCATTACGTCCACTCAGAGGACGATCTTGCCGACTGTGCCTCTAGAGGTTTAATGCCATGACGGTTGGTAAACCACCCACTCCGGTGGACAGGGTCTTTGTGGCAGAGGGACAGCCCAATGCACTGTAAGTCACCTGATGAGCCACAAGTAATTAGCTGACTTTGATGATCGCTGGTCTGCAGAATGTAATGCCCAGGTTGGAAGTATTCAGCACATTGACTTATCACTGCTCGACTGTTACTCATTGTGGAACAACATCAAGCGAATAACTGCATATTACCTTTGCTTCACTGAGTACACCTGATAGTACAAGAGTTAAGGGACTCCTCACTGTCACAGAAATACAGGCATCCATTTTGTTTAGCGAGAGATAAACCCAAGCACGGAGCCAGCAGCCATCACAACGGGTGAGCACTACGCCTCCTTGAAGAAGTTGAACCCTGTTGTGGACAAGGATGGTATCCTCAGACTGGACGGCATTACAAAGATTTGTTGCACAATGTGGTTGCTGTCCAGAACTCTTTAGTAACTGTGGGTGGGTGTGGGTAGGGAAATATCAGAACTTCAGGAACTTTTGTCTGAAGCCACAAGCCATTCATTACCTCAGTAATAGTTGTGTGAGGAAGATGCGAGGTGAAACTTCAACCCCTCAGTTGCAGACCATTACGAAGGTTAGTGGGAGGAAGGTGTGAACTCTGTGAAGGCTCAAGTGCAGAAGGAAGTGGATGCTCAGCCTCCACGAGTTGCTCCTGATGGGAACTTCACAGCGGGAACCTCTGGCCGTCTGTCAAGGTGGCTTACCGGATTACCTGCACCAGTTACAAGTTCGAGTGAAGTGGACGGCAGGTTCAGTCGGTCTGGAGCGAAACACGCTATGTGCCGCCTCTTTGTTGACAACTTGGTCGTGCGGTAATGACCTTCACCGGTGCAGATGAAGTAGTGCGAGTGGATCAGCTCTGTACCGCTCCCGGGTTTGTGACGCAGTCAATTGTTAAACCATACCCATTATCCTGACTTCATGTACTTAATGTGAAATTGTTATTTCAAGGTCGGCGGTGTGTCCAGTGACCCAAAGTAAATAGGAAAAAGCAAGGGGCTACTTATTCATCCTTAGTGAAGTTCAGTTTTGGAACTCAAAATGGCGGACTCTGGCACGTCGCTTGTTGGTTCGTAGCGAAATTGATTTTGTTTGTTGTGAAAACAAAGTTGTGCCAAGGAACATACAAAGTACAAAATCTTTGATTACAAAGCAATGATATAGTGAAGTGTTGTAGCGACTGTGTGGCGATGGAAACAGTACGACAGCACAAATTACTGTATATTTAAAATACAGTTTTCAGTCAAATGAAAGTAATAATGAAGTGACGCGAAGGAAAGGCAGAGAGCACGTTATCCGCATGCAGTGCGGGATCCACGGCACAGACAACAAGCCAGCGTAGTCCTGTCGAACAACAACTGCACTGCACAGACGCTGCGTTGGGGCGGCATCGCAGACACACGTACCTGGTCCTGCAGCTTGTCCTCTATGCCAGTGGCTCCCAGCAGGTTCAGGTTGTTCTCTATCAGGTTGGCAGCGTCCTCGAGCTTCGTCTCGCGGTACTGCAGCGACGTGCTCGCCTTGTGGTACGTCTCCTTCCACTCCTGCACACCAGCACACTACACTCTCCTGTGCAACGCAACACACACGCATCTACACACTGAACCCACTGGGAGATACCACCCGTGCTTACAGTAACTTACTAATATATTGTAAATACGAACGGTGATTTGTGAAGAAAGTCAGCAACAAGACCACTAGTACAATTAGCCATTTTTTTAATATATAAAATATATACATATACATATATATATATTTTTAAACCATTAATTATAACTGATAGAACAACATGAATTGTGTAAAACATACTTGCTATATATAATTAAATTTAAAATGAGGAAATAGACATAATGACGCGTCACACAAAAAATTTAAAACATACTGTATTTAAAAAAAAGTTTATTGTGACCTGAGTAGTGTGGACGTAGAGAAGCTGCCATGAGGGCCCTGTACAGAGGAGGATTACTGTGTTCCTGCCAGCTGTCCTCGCCTACATTTGGGAACACTTCATCACGAACTCACTTCATGCACCAACTACCTGCTATCTACATGCAAGTCGTTGGTCAGTTTGGGCACATTATAACCCACCCCAGATTCAACAATTGCATTACAATTTTACTTCTGCCATTTTTGTGCAATTTTAGTTGCAAAATTACATGATAATCTGTTAAATGGTTCCCGCCAATTGATTCTAAGATCTACACACTTGTAAGATCAAACCGGATTTTTTTTATTGACTTTGACCCCCAAAAAGTAAAAAATTGTGTCCATGTTCAATTGTTTCTTAAGCAAAAACAAACACGTTGTTTTAATGAAATATTAATTAATTTTAATATTATGAAGTCTTCCAACATAAATTTTATCCTAGAGGGACAAATAGGTGCTCCCCTTGTCGCTAAAACGTAGATGCCCAGTAGCTTTTAACAAGCATGAGCTATATTTTAACTGGACTTCTGCCAGAAAATCACTTGATTTATTATTAAAATGTTAACTTATTAACATTGGTGGAGTAGCGGTCCTTCGCGGGCTTTATACACTCGACGTAAGAGTGGTAAAAGTTAGATGTCCTAATGTGGTTGTAATTAGCATGGCTTCCTATGCTGTCGTCATGAACAAGCCACATTATACAATGGAACCAGCAAGCAATCTTGCTAGTGAATGTAGAGGGGAAGGCGGCTACCGTACAGCAACAGCCGCGCACACGCACCTGGCTCAATAGACACTGCGTTCTGCCTGGCCACGCCTGGCATTCCATTCTCAACACAGAGAGAAACTGTACCTAGCTGCCACAGCAGACTGCTCACTGCGTGAGTACGCTTGTACCAGGTCTTGTCAACATATTTCACTAGCAGTTATTAATTACTTTTGTATTTTCTTTCATTAAGTATAGTTTATTGTAAGTACCCTTCCAATGTGTCTTCTTCAGTAAAATGTAATATTAGCAAACGTAAACAGTTTCGTAAAATAGCTTGATCCATCAATTTCAGTAACTGTCTTCAAGCACAGGCACACCACAAATATAATTTACATTCCCAAGTTTACAGCTGTGTTCGAATAGCCCATTTAGTAAATTAGTACAGTATTTTAATATCTAGTAATATTTAGTTCAGATGTCGTCTATTGTCACTTGTTCAACGATGGTTGCGATTTGGTAATTTAGTATTTCAAGCCACGTCAAACTGCTACGAGACAACTATTTAGGTCACTAAATAGACCATGTGAACAAGTTTATGCACTAAATATTTGGAGATTTAGGGTATAAATTTAAGGAGCTGAAAACACATGCTAAATCCCCAAATACCTCCACAAAGGTGTCTGTCATTGCCTACGTCTTATGTTAGGCCTTTCATCACTCAAATTATGTGAGTTCAAACAACAACAAAAAAGGAACAATTAATGATGAATCACAGGTTCGTAACATTGTTCGTTATGTGTTTTCTTTGTACCAATGGAAGTTAAATTTTAAACAATTTTTGTAACAAAAAAATAATTTTGTAAAATAATTTTACATTACTAAAGGTTTTCCGTAAGGGAGGGAGTAAATAAAACTATTTTACAATTTTCTGAAAGATTGTACTTGCAATAGTTTTTTTTTTTTGTCGTAAGTACAAAGAAACACCTCAACATTCAGCAATACAGTTCATAAACAGAATGCTAGACTTGCTGCTAAATGCCATTCACATTCCAACACCCTCAATTTGCAATACTCTAAAATACCAAAAAACAAATTCAGACTTTGTTAAATACTAAAAATAAATAGAAAAGTACCATTGTCATTTTAAGTGAATAATTTTGTTTACGTGCCTTTTTGGTAAACTAAAAGCGCCAATTCAAATACAATTAAAGTTGGTTGGTTTAGGGAAACGCAAACAATTTTGCAAATAAATCTATTTGTTGCGGTGGCAGGCAAACATGATCTTAGTGAAGTAATAGTCCACGGATTATCACGTGTTCAGGAGATGGTATTAGAATTACACACAGAAAGTATGCAATTTTTATAAATTCTGATATATATTGAAACACTTATTAGAATGTTTGAAATGTACGTGGCTTATAAAACCACCCTTTTAATTGTTAGTTTAGTAGTGTAAGAATAACAGTTGAGGCATGTCACACCACCCGTGACCATTATACCCGCAGCTGATATCTCCTCGTTAACCCTGCACTTCTACCAGACAACAGTGCAGCCGGCCAGGGAAGGATAGTCGATACTTCCCGCACTAGCCTACTTCCCCAAGTACGTGTGGGACGGCCAGGCGTGGCCAGGCTGCGACGGAGTGCAGATGGCTGTGCTAGCAGAGACCCTCACGCACCACTGGCCAATCACAGCGACCTTCACCTCCAGAGCTCTCTCTTCCTCTTGAGAAGCCTGGACGCCTTCGTCTAGAGAATCCAGCTGTAGCAGGGCTGAGCCGGCTCGTACTCCTTCAGAGTCCTTTGACGCTGTGCTCATGGTTACAAACATTTGATTTCTTTTTCATTGGCATAACAGCTGTGGCGGGAAGAGATGGGGCTGTGCTACGTACGTTTTACAAACAAGATAATTTGTGTTTTGACAGTAATCTATGTTGATATCTGCAGTTCCAAGGAATAATTGCCTACCCTTTACAATATTGTTTTGTGAATGTGGCTTGTACACAGCATTAGTTCATTAAAGTACCCACAATTCAGAAAATTTTGAAAGATATATTCTAGATAATAGGGTTTATTTTACATTAGTTTTATGCAGTTTCAAAGAACTAAGCAATAAAAATAATTTAATTTATAAAATCATTTCTTAGTAAACTGTAAACAAACTGTCTCATAGGGCAATGCATCATAGACAGATTCGCGGCCCTGTTTTTATGCTCATTTTGACGGTAATGTGTGTTCATATCTGCCTTTATGAGGCTCTCCTAGAACAGAGTATCAACTGAAATTCCATTTTGGAATTTCCTGACTTTCCACTGTTTTCCAGGCACAATCTTATTTCTCCTGACCTATTTTCAGGAATACCAAAACCTTCCAATACCATATTTTTCCACCACTGACAGAACAAATATGCTATCAGTGAAGTTGAAATAAATTACAGTGCAACAGACCAAGTGAGCAAGGCAATCATTTTATTCAGCCTGTCAATATTTCTTACAATACATGCCATTGACTTCACACGAGTGTCCATCACAAACACAATTAATAGACCCTATCTCACTTGGAGAATATGTATTACAGCCAGTTAACAAACTTAAAAATCAAAATCTTAAAACGCCTATGCTGGTAATTACATTATCCTTTATTCGCACAACAAACAATTTTTGCAGAGTAGCAATTATAACAACACACAGCCATGTGAAACATTAAAGTGCACATATGTGCGCATGCGCGTACACACATGTACGTATGCACAAACACACTTAAGTTTATCATCATCTATAGTGAAACTACAAATTGCTTAAATAGGTGTGCTAAAATGTTAAGTTACCTCGTATGTTTCATTAGAGATATCGGCGACAGCACAGCACAGGGTTCTGAGACCCTCCGTAGCGAAGTCCTCGAGGTGACGCAGCGTGATGTCCCGGAACTGCTGCCAGTCGGGCGACAACCTACACACGGTCGTTCCCTGCACTCCCAGTGGCTAACACACCTCCTCCGCTCCCTCCTCACCCTCCACTCTCCCCCGCTAACCAGCGGCCTTGCACACACACTCTTCACTCTACTATCGTCATTCAACACTCGTACCGTGTCAACCCAGAGCTGTGTGCATGGTGAGTTATTTACGTGTAATTAGTGCTGTTGGGGTTCAGGAACTTGTAACTGTAGCAAGATGAGTATATAATTCCAAAACACACATGACAATAGCAGTGCACTTAAGTCACAAAACAAAGCACTTCAATAACGACGCAACCAGGAAATAAGAAGCAATGCACGAACTACCTATAACAAATAACACCAATATAAGTCTCTCATTATTTATCTGGCAGAATGCTGAGTAGAAAATCATAACGTCTGCAAAAGACTATAGAGGAAGAATAAATTAAAAATATGAGTGTTCTGGATTTGAAATTACCCCCCAACCCCCTCCACCCTAGGAATAGGTATATTGATACAGCCAAACCCAAATGGTGGCATCAGTACTTAAAAACTGCCTCATTATACAACCTCTTCTTTTCACATTGGGGGCACCTAATCTGAAGACTTGTCCTTGGTGGTAGAATTGCTAACGAAACAGTACAACAGCACTGCGACATCTGCTACATTCTAGATTGCCATCAAGAAGCTGCCCTTGCGGCAAGGTCATTGCCCTGTCTGAACGCCATCCACGCACAATTACTTACAGTCCTGACGGGATACAAACAAAGTCAAAAAGATACACTTAACACATTAACACAAATCAAAAATAAAAATGCAAAAAAATATTTACAATTACAAAAATTATCCAAATTAATAATCAAAAATATTATTAAAAAATTATTATTATAAGGTAAAATATCAAATACATAATTAAGCCGTTTAAAATAAATGGCTAGTTTACACAAATTAATTATACTATATTTTTCAGTAGGGATTAAAATTAATAATCGAGAAGAAAAATTATAAAACTACACAAATATACATTGCTGAACAAATATCTGAACATTCTATATTGTATATGTAGAGCATATAAATTTTAATAACCACGAAATAACTAGAAATAATGCGAAATGCGAAGGAATTATGTTTATTCTTGAAATTCCGGAATAATTCCCATATTCATGAAACAGAAATGAAATTGCTCATAAAAATGTTTCGAAAGCCACAATGCTGAGCTTCTCGTTCCATGGAAACTCTTACAAACAGTTAGTTTTGCCATTTTTAATGTATGATACTGCATTATCTTGCAATTACTTCACATATGCAGTGATGTGAAAAGTTATTTGTGGTAATCATGTTGTTGACTCCACAAACGTGAACAAAGTCTTACTCTCAAATGAGAACAATATATAAATTCATCAGTAGCAAGGTCGAAAGACTATCGCTGCAGTATGGTTTGGCATATTGACCTTAATCGCTAAGTGCTCGTTCATGTATAAAAACATGAAGCACCCATGTTTCATTATTTTTAAAAAAGCAATTCTTACCAAAAATGTTGGTGATATTACGAAAATAAATACGTATCTGGTTTGGGAGTTTTGAAGTGAACGATTGTGTACGTTTGATGAACTGAACAGAATACAAATCCTGCTGTCTGAACATTGAGTGGGCGCAAAGACACGTGCATTAAGTAATCTCTGCATTGCGACCATGCCGTACGCAAGTGAACTGTGATACTGTCGTAAGACCGCTACATTAGAAGGACATTTGTGCAAAAACAGACATATGTCTGCAGCAATTTTCACATTGTCAAGAAAACAAAAACAAGGAGCTTTCTGCCACTTCCCCCTAGGAAAACCCAACAACTCTACGATTAGAAACCTTGTGGGAACATTATTATGTACGGGGCATTTTTATTTTATCTATAATGATATCTTTTCTTGTTTTTTTGTGATTAAGTTGTTAATTTGTGTTGGAGTAATATTTAATGGTGAACTGGTACTTTGCCAGTATTAGCCGTTATTTTAATTTTACCTCAGTTTATTACTTTCCTTTTCCTCATTGGTACTATAAAGGCGCAAGGCAACTGCCTTCTGCAAAACACTACGGGAGCCACGTACCCACAATACACAGTATATAAGAAATAATTGAAATACTTAATCGAGGTTCAAGATATGATGAGTCTGTGGGATATAACAACCACTTCAAAGGGTCGGTGTGTTTGTGTTCCAATTAACATAGGCTGTTTGCGGGTGGTGTACAATTCTTACTAAACTCAAATGCCAGTGAGTGTTCTTAAACAGTTTTAAACGTCGACAAAGTACAAGAATGATCACACAGAATTAACTGCAACTGTGATAATGTGCAGTTAATGACCACGTGTATTCTTGTCAGATTATCATTTCATCCTTATAGTTAAATATTTTTTAATGTTCTTATGGAAATATGGATTGATTAAAAACTATGAATAACAAGTTTAATTTAGGTTTGATTGAAATTGCTATAAAAACAGCAGAGTCATGTCCTAATAATATGTAAATTTTTTGTCACACAGTTTATTTTACAAAATGAAAATATTTTTATGATGAAATGGCAAAATTTTTATTACAAACCAGCTCATTACTAACATGGTACAGTAGCATCACGAGGGAACTGCACATACCACTATGAAGGAAAAAGATAAACTCTTGAATAACCATACAACGGATAACAGCTCAGTTCCTTGCAATCTCATATTCCCCTGCACAGTGGTCGTCGCAGTATATGAACCAATTAACCCCCTTGTATTCCTACCCACTCCACTGAGAATGTATTCTGTTTCTATTGGTACACATCCTCAATGGGATTCAACCACAATTAACTAACTCTGCCTAGCAAATCCACTGTTGGGAGGTTTGTTATGACAGATGGCGTGATGTAGGAAGGACAGTTAGACTACAACACTCCTGGCAGTGTTGCCACACCCTGAAGCTGAAGGGACTGTCGTTCGCACTCTCGGTAGCATCTGGCAACACCTCGTGTGTGCTCGTGGATGCCACTCGACAGTAGCAGCACACCAGATCCAGGTAAACAAGGTTGGGATCGGGGTTTCCAGCAGTTGTGGTGGAGATACTAGGGAACCGTAATGGCGACGACACACTCTGTGTGTGCACAGACATCTGGGAGCAGGTCCCTACGCAACCAACCTCCGACTGCACACGCTTCCCTGGCCCTCTGTAACCACCAGAGGGTCTCGTGCTCTCGGTACCTTCACCTCAACACCAGAGGGAATAACACAACTGTCAGGAGGCGTAGTCACTATTTGAGACACGTTCTAAATGGATGTGTCTTGTAATACTTGGACATCTGCTGCACTCACATTGTGAAACCACGACTATTTGCTATCTTGGGGATGTAGTATTTGTGGTATAAATAGATATTGAAAATGACAATTATTAACATATGTTATGTTGTATCGACTACTGTATATAGCATACTCCTGTGGTGGTCTTGTACTCAATCCACCTTGGTGGTGATGAGATTATAATACAGTAAGTATGCAGTTCTTTTTCTCATGCTAGAGACACAGTGGGATGGAGAATCAGCAATGAGAATGGAACTATTAACTTGCACCTCACTTCACTTCTACTGATTCTGTTACTTCTGTGGGCAGTGTTCATACATTGCTACCTTCACCATCGACATACTAGTAGAACGAGCAGAACGAACGCAGGATCAGTACGTACCTCTCGTAGATGACGGTGTCGGCTCCTTTGCAGTAGAGCTTGATCTTGCCATCCGGAGTCCTGGCGATGATGGACATTCTCTTCCGGGCGCTGGTGAACTCCAACACATTGAGGATCTCGTAACGCTCCTGAGACCCCAGCACGTTGATCTCCACGTGGTGCGGCGTACGTGTGTCAAACACGTAGCCAAAGAGGGCGGCCCCCTTCACCAGTGCCTGCTCATCTGCAAACACAACTGCTGTGATAACATTGTCGACCGTGCACGACAACACAAAACTACAAGCTGCAATGCTCACATGAACATAAACACACCACAAGTAGTTTTCCTACACTCACGTAAAAAAAAAGTAACCAATTTAATCTGCCACCAACTTCAAAAGACAATACATAACTTTCTGTAATCTGCTGCCTACGACACAATACCCGTGGCATAGTATACCAACATATCTAACATTTCTCGGCAAAAAATCATTTTAAAAACCTAAAACCTACCATTTTAATATGCAAGCTGTATTTTGACTTTCACCACATGTATACAAGGCGCACAACACAAGTTAACAGATGTTTCCACATCTCTGTTCTCTGCGCTGAGCAAGCCGCCAGCCCACGACTGTAAGACTACATGCTTGCAGACCATTGCGACTGCATCAACATCGCCACAGACTGCTATGGTTGTATCACCCCCGACTGTCACAACACCATGCAGGATGGCAGCAGGTCATCTTTAGTGATAAGTCGTGCATTTGTCTTGGGGTAACGACCAACATATCTCCGTCTGTGGAGGCAACGTGGGCAGCGCCAAGAAGGCGTCACACATCCAGACGGCCTGGTGTCATAGTGTGGGGTACGGTTTTGTACAAGGCCCGATCACCATTGGTCTTCATCACCGGTACTTTGACGGTCCGACGGTATGTTCGTGCAACGAGTGGCCTTACCATTTGTGAATGCACATACCAGTGCTCTACTCCAACAGGACAACACTCATCCTTACTCCGCGACTTTCCCAAGAGCGTGCCTGGAAGCCGTGGATACTCTGTTATGGCCAGCCCCATTTCCAATTGGAAATGTGTGGGCTGCTGTTGGCTGCTCTACTGCAATCCCACCCCTACCGGAAAATTTGCACCAACTGTGAGCAAACATTTGAGTTGCATGGGCAGAATTATCACAGGACACCATTAGGAACCTCTACAAATGTATAATGTGTTCGCAAACACAGTGGCCCGACATCATACTGACACACGTCTGTGCGTAGTGCAATAAATATTCCTCATATGAGTCTACATTTCTAATCATTTCTTGTTCTTGGCCTCTTTTGCTTTTCTTCCAAATAGCTTTGCAATCCAACTCTTTCTTGTGGGTGAAACTATTTTTTTTCGGTGATAAGTATATTGTGCGAAATTTAAAATCAATGTAAAATAAATTATTTTTATCAAATACATTAAAAACAAAATACTATTAATTAACACGAAATAATAATTTAAAGTTAAAAATATTATAATTTCCAAAGTTTTTTAACACAATTTTACGTGTAGTAAATATTAATATAATATAACATCTATTTAGTAATGAGTATCATTATTTGTTGAAGGACATATTTAGGTACTTGGGACAATATGTTTAAATTTTTCCGTGTTGCTTTCAATAAATAGAGTTTTTGCCTTCTAGTTTGATACATGTCGGAGCGGCATTAAGACTTGCTACTTAAAAAAGCCAGCCGAGTATCACATTTGTGCATCTGAATGTGAAAACATATCATGCTATTGCATGTATGTGAATCCTCACATACCAATCTGCAAGTTCTTGCCCTTGCATCTACATAATTTGATGCGTGACACGATATATAGACTATCTTTTTGGTATCAACTTCTAATCATAAGGTGTGTGACGTGTGCCGGCGGAGATATGAACCCCAAATCGCCACCTACAGGTTGACAACCCTCCTCGGAAAACGCGAGATACAGAGGAAGTTGTTGTGCAGTATTAAAAGATAGCCCTGCCTACGAGGAGCAGAGCCTGCCACCAAGGCAAGCCAGTGTCGCTAAGCGAGCAGTGGATACTGCCCGCACGCTAGCTGAACTACTCTGCTGCTAGACACCCAAGAGATGGCAGCACGGGCGCTGCCTGACCGCACCAAGAGGAGGTTAGCGGCCGAAGACAGCCCAAGGAAGACGGAACCGAAAGACACACCGGCCCGCTGAAAGTAAGGCAAAGCGCTCAGCGGAGATGCCAGTTGTTTCGTAGCTCACCCTAGCACAAGACGCACTCTCGAGGACCTTCCACGAGAACATCTAGTGAACCACTGGCGACCTACATCACCATCTTCAACACCCCATGCAGGCGAAGAGTCGTCGCAACCCCCTTGGACATTGCCATCTAGCAGCTTCACCACTCCTTACACCAATATCACAAGTGGTCACCCGTGCCCCTTCAGGACTAACAAGACCTCAGTTAGGGTTTAGTTGTTTTAACTGCTACTTAGTTGTTGCTCTAACTGCCCCTCGAGCATACGCTCTTCAAGTCGACAGGCCCCAGAAACCTGTCTTGCCCAATAACATTTTCCGTAGGTTACCTAGTGTGTGGCAAAACATAGGAGACATAACACGTCACCGTGTTTTATTCTAGTGAGGATAAAATAAGAAATTCAATCCAACCACTGTTTATCCTTGTCTAGAGTGAACTGCATACCACACCCATCCTGGTATGTGTCATTCCGCAGAAGAGCGGCAGGGGACCGCAGTATTTACAACCAGATTTCTGACTCTAGGGTAAAATTCCAGGTCGTCACTAACCAGGCCTGCACGTACATCGCAGACATAATGCATTCTCAGGCCACCCATCCTGTGGACAAAGATCCGCAACGCTCAGCATGCAAAGTACGGTAGAGCCGTCTACTAGCAAAACACATGACGAAGCATCTAGGCCAACCAAGTCGGCTAACCCACTCCTTCCAGAGCGCATGTAGATCCAACAAAAGAGGTGCTAGGTCTGAAAAGGACTGACCTAAGTGCCTCTGGGCACACTTCTAGCTAGGGAATCGTAGTCTGTAGCTTCAGTGAGGGGGGAACCGTAGCACCTTTCCCGTTCATGACGTTCGTCCGCAGACGAGGAAGCTGGTGGAACGAGAGAAAGACAGCTGCCGTCCTTGCACATCACCACGCCCAAGGAAGTCTACCTACACCAGCCCTCAGCTGCTTGACCCCCCAGGAACGAGCTCAAGCCACCTGCCAACTGTCGAAGCTTCACTTCACAGCCCTCCCCGCCAACCTCTTTGGCCCCCTCATTAGGCCCCGGAGCTGACCACCCAACGGTCAGCTACCTCAGCCTGGGTCTGCCTCTACTCCTTGGAGTCGAGTCAGAGCCCTACGCCAGCCTGACACCGCCGACTTCAGCAACTAGCGCCGACATCTCCGACCAGACGCCTCATTTACCGAGGGACGCAGCCCAAGCCGAGCCGCACCCAAACCACGACGGGACCAGAGCCATCGACTGCCCCAGGTGAGGAGTGCCCGAGGTAAGCCAGCGACCGCCCTTACCACAACTAACCGGAGGCCTCACCTCACACAGCCCAACTTTGTGCCCCCTGCCGCCGGCCTACCCGGCCAAATCTATTCAAGGGCACCATAAAAGCCATACTTCAGATACTGCATACGCCACCCAGCAAGAGACACACCTGAGCCACGTGTTCTCTGACTGGACACGTTCCAGTGACGCTGACGAGCTCGTTACTCTAGCCATCACACGTCAAATTATATAATTAAGAGTAGCCAAGTAGTCTGACTCAGCCAATACACCTAGAGGTTACAAATGCTTCAGTTTTCTGACCGTGCTGTTACTCTGCCTCAACAAAACAGTTGACAATCGCGAGTGGTGGGAGACTGCACGCAGACAGTAGCGTAACTTCTCCTGCGAATTGCGAGAGCGCAGGAGCGTGTGCTAAGTGTGTACTGACCGGGCGAGGCTGCGTGGTAGTGGATGTGGTCCCCGTACTGAGACTTCTCCGGGATGACCGTGTGGCACACCGACATGAGGATGAGGAACTCTCGGATGTAGCGCGAGTTGGGCTGTCCAGACAGCAAGTCCTGCAAACATAACACACTACGTCACATTGATGCACTCGACTGCTACCACTAACAACATAACAAACTGTTCTTAGTAACAAATAACATACATTAACAGTACTCTTCTGTGATGATGTGCAACTAATGTACTTACAGGACAAATTACTTCTGGTAAACAAACTCCTTTCATGATGATTTAATCAAATTATGTATTTTCACAAGCACTAATTTTTCCAGAGATTCTGTAACCAGCAATTAGCAAAATTACCTCCCCCCCCCTCCAACCACCCAATGATCCACACTTAATTCCTGGTGGATTGGAAATTGGATTTTTCAAATGTGGGAAATGTGACAAGCATCATGAATGGCTGGTGGTTTCATCANCCCCACAAATATAATTCACCTTCCATACACTGAATTCATAATTTCATACATCAGCTAACTACAAACTGATCTGTATATATATGTACGTATCATACATTCTCCCTACTTGCTCGTAAGCATTGCCAACTGTACGGAAATTCCTTAAAATGCATCAACAATTCAAAGTACTGAAACAATGTTCAGACAATGATATAACGAGCGTGTGTTAGCAGACTGCAGTAGCCGCAGCGATGGAGAGGGAACCACATGGAGACGTGGTCACTAGCTGTTGCAGCTCTTCACCTTGACGAGCGGGTTGTCTTGGACGTCCTTGCTCGGGATGTACACGTTCCCCGCCACCGAGCATCTCTTGAAGTCCATCACATTCCTGGTGAGCGTGCCCGTCTTGTCTGAGAAGATGTACTTCACCTGCAACACACCAGCCCTGCCAAGACTTACAACACACCCTCCCTTCAACCAGACGGCACCACTAGTGGCGCAGTAGGTACAGCACTCACCTCTCTCCTAGATGAACCACCTTCAATTCCTGACGGGAGTTGCTCCTGGACTTTTGCACGTGGGAATTTTGCCTGACGATGGCGCTGGCCAGCGGGTTTTCTCGGGGATCTCCATTTTCTCCACCCTTGCATTCCGCACCTCACTTCATATCTATAGGCTCTTCACAATCAGGTCTTGAGAGCTGATGGGGGCTAAGCGCCGTAAGGAGTGGCACCGGAATGCAAAGGCGGGGGAAACGAGAATCTCCACCAAAACCTGCCGGCCAGTAGCATCATCAGGCACGATTCCCACGGGCAAAAATCTGGGAGCAAAATCACAGGGAATCAAACCCAGTCTACTTTGGTAGAACGCGAGAACACTATCCATGACGTCAATGATTGTCCCCATACACTAAGACATGTGTACTAGCCTAACACTTGTTTCAATCTTCCACAAGAACATGAGACTTCTGTTTTAACTATAAAATATATAGAAGTCGGTGCAGTGAAATTTTTAAAGGTTGTTTTCAAACGCGCTCAGTTTACTGTGAACATCCTATAATGGATGTAACATGGTGCAGCTGTAAGAATGAGCAAAGTCCTGAGGTGAACCAGGGACCTCTACAAGTGCCCCCTCCCCCTTCCAGCACTCAGGCACCTCACGACACACTGTACCAGCAGGCCACCGCGGCGACAATTGTATCGCGAGACGAGACTGGTCGTAGTGGGAACAATTGCTGGTAGGGCGTGTCATTCGCCACCACCGAGTCCACATTACAGTGACTTGCAGACAACAACCTGGAGCTGCCATCTATCCACACCATGCAAAACCTCGCCAAGTCAAGCTTACACAGTACAGTTCATCTTGTTTCAGTGAACCCTTGCAATGTAACGTGTCCCTCGTCAAAAATATACTTTTGCTTGGTTCCCTAGCTTTATTCGCAGTACGTAAATTAAAACTTGAAACGTTCTCCTTTACATAAATTACAGTTTTAAGTTTCCGAAAGGTGGTATAAAAGAACCTCGTTATAGCTGAAAAATGACACTGGTCTGTTACAACACCTACAGAGCAAGAGTAAGCCATGACCATGGTATGTAAGAAGACGACACAGCCTGTCTTAACTGTCCATAAGGTAGGAATGAGTGTAAGGGCAGTTTAACATGGTATTCTCTTCCTGTATAGCTAAACTCACGACCTTCACAGCATAAGCTACGTGACATGACTTGCACAGCGACAGGAGGTAAAGGCCTGTCTAGACTAAGATCGCCTGGGCGGCAGGGCAGCACTCACCTGGCCCAGCTCCTCATTGAGGTTGGAGGTGCGTGCGACGGCCGGTGTGTTGCTCTCCTCGTGGTACATCTCTATGTCCATGTTGATGAACGTCGCCTGTGCACATCACACCACACATTTGTATGTTCCTACACAGTCCCTACATCATAGCTCATTACATTTCCCACATTTTACAAACAAAGATATTTTTTAGCACTCAATAAAATTAATACGTAATTAAATAAGAGTCCTACTTCAAAACTGTGCCCTACAACTCGCTGCCCAATGAAGCTATCCTGGCCAGCGAAACGTCACGGCCGCACAAGGTGTTTCTGCATGATTGAGAAATCTAACCTCAGCCAATTACATTGTTTCTTATGGGGAAATGTGATGTAATTAATAGAGGTTTCGCATAACAGTCAACTACCGGGAGAATAACCTATCTGTTAAACAAGGACTTACTGTATGTACACATTTCAGTCTTTCATTATTTTGCATAAGAGTACCTACTTATTTTACTATGTACGTTCATACATATTAAAATTTAAATTAAAAATTATTATAATTATTTTTACTGAGCATAACAAGTATTTTCCAAATAATTTGTTCATAACACAGAGTTAAACACAAATGTCACATCTGCAAACTGCTAAAATCAAAATTTCATTTTTCACTGCATCGGGATTTGGTTAATCCAGAAATTCATAAAATAGTGATTCAGTTGATCGGGACTCTAGGTATCATATAATACAAATAATTTTTTTTTACATTCCATGGAGAACATACGTATTGCTTAAGCTGTTGCTGAGAAAAATTTTATCATAAAAAATATGCCTTGCATTATATTTTATTGCAAAATTAAAATTCCATAATCTGTCATAGTTTTCCCGACTCCCCCACATTCACATCAAATCATTCTTACAATGTTGTTCAGGTTTTGTCCGCTACTAAGCAAACTGGGTTATTTTCTTGGCAGAGTCATCTCAGATTGTGACATGTTGGGAATCGTACTGGGCAATTTTGCTGGTTGGCTGGTTTCCTCGGGAAACTCCCATTTCCCTTGCCCTTGCATTCCAGCGCTGCTCCATATCCATCTCGATTCAGAGTAATCGTTCTGAATTTGTTCAGAACGTCTTCCTTTACAAACAACAAATGGCAGTAAAGGAATAAAGCCAGGGAGGGTACAAGAGGCGGCCAGGGAGGGTACAAGAGGCGGCCAGGGAGGGTACAAGAGGCAGAAGCAGTAACTGGAGTGGAGCGAGGCGTAGTCGTAGTCGTAGTCGCAGTCGCGTGTACCTGCATGAAGCGCACCACCTCCAGCGACACTTGCAGGGAGATGGGGATCAGGTTGTTGTAGAGGATGATGAATGTCAACAGGTTGTAGCCAAAATTCGCACTCAGCAAGTCTGCAACACAACACAGCAACATTACACCTTGCTGGTGTATTAAGTGCATTGCAGACATTTCGTACAAAGCACAATATTCAAACACGGTCAGATATTTTGCAGTCATGTCTACACAAAAAGGATTTAAGAAAAGGTCCGTGCCCAAAAACTAGTTTCAAGTTCTTATTTTAATTGGAAGGATTATTTTTGCAAGTGTAAAAATGGCTAAAATGGGTTTTTTCAGAATCAGTTTTTCCGCTAAATTTTCTGTGCACGATCTACCTAGTTGTCTTTAGATATGAATCATACTTTGATATTTATTATCTTAAAAATATAAGGTCACCACTTGAAGCAAGTCGCTGACGGAAATACCACGTGCCAGTTGTGTGTAGAGGCAATGGGGTAAGTGGTGAATGAGCAATAGTCAACCTTATAGCTCACACAAATTCTGCCACTTCCTAAATTTTTTACAGAGGAAAATAAAAATAAAAGTAAAATCTCAGGAAAAATAAGCATTTGTTATGGTATCAATTGTAGATGCCAACACATTCTATGTATATTTACATCATAACTTATGAAACTTGTAGAGGGGGCTGTGAATAATTTTGATGACTGCAATGTACTTAGAACTACATGCTGTTCACGACACATTGTTTCTGCCAATATAAAAAATTTTCTTTCAGATAATATTTAAGAAAGTTTTTACTATTTCCATTTCCAATAATAATAATGTATTCATGTTAATTAAGTAGGGTTTATTTTCCATTACAACATTTTCTAAAATAACTGAAACAGTTATTTTTTCATGGCAAACATTTTTAATTAGCAATTTTTATAAGGCATTAAAATTTTGCATAATTCAGTTAAGTTCTTGGCGAACACACTTCAAACAAGAGAGCGCAATTAGTGTTTAAAACCAACATATGTCTGGCCACAGCTATAATGCAACAGCTATAATGCATTCATCACAATCATAACAAAGACGTGTTCTTGAAGGCTGCCATCACGCTATCTAAAACTACATACACATGACACAGACTGTCTGTACGGGGCAGAGCGCGTGCAAGACAGGCACAAGGGGTCAAGGTACAGTCACCTTCAATGCCGAGGTACCAGTCTCCCGGGACGTGCCACTTGATCCACAGCTCGTTGAAGATGGCGGACAGCAGGCACAGCACAATGAGGATGAAGAAGAGCATGAGGATCTGGGTGTTGGTGAGTTTGTCGACGGTGGAGCGCTTGAGCGGGGCGCTCGTCGAGTTCTTCATCAGCTTGGTCTCGTGGCCCGTGTACACCACCAGCCCAAACACCCAGCTGGTGTTGCGCAGCATCGCCCCGCGCAGCAGCACCTGGTCCGGCCCCACCGCCAGCGTCCTGCGCACACAACGCTGCTCTAGTCAAGCTCGCAAGAGAACTGGGTGGCTCTTAACAACCTCGTCTTGAAAGATGATGAGGGTGAAGTGAGGAGAGTATGGAGTAGCACCAGAATGCAAAGATGTGAGAAATGGGATATTCCTGAGAAAACCTATCAACCATCTGGCAAGATCCTCACATGCATGCGAGAATCCAGGAGTGACCCCGTTGGGAATCAAACCCACTTTGCCGTGGTGGGAGGCGAGCACTCTAACTGCTATGCCACCCGTGGCCCCATTGAGCAGCACCTTATCAGTGCGCTGGTAGAAACTACGGCAAAAGTGAATGTATGGCCATGTGCGAGTCCTGCACGATATGTTCATATCCTACGTTTTAAGATGTAGCAACTATAAAATACAAAACCTGGCCATGATGAACGACTCAAAGATCAGACACACCGCAGCACATTTTGTGCACTACGTAAGCAAACACATCGACAGGAAAGTAAGAACACATAAGGAACAGAGACAGGGCAAGCAGTGACGGAGAGCACGAGAGAGACACGTACTGTCGGTTGGTCTCGCGGAGGATGCCACAGAACTCGTAGAGGTGCCTGTTGGGCTGCTCGCACTCGACGGTGCCCGTGAACTGTGTCAAGTCCTTGATCTCGAGTAGCTTTGCCGTCTCCGACAACGCCTGCCGGATCTTCAGGTTCGTCTCGCCGTCCAGGTTAGCGGTCTCTATGTAGCATATCGCCTGGGGCTCACTGCACATACAGCACACACTCACAGTTTACACTGATATAATATGTATGCACAAGCTTCCTTACATTCAGAAGTTTTGAAAATGCAGAAACTTTTCTCTTTTTCAATAAATGAGTTAGTTGAGGTAACTAAAAAACTGTTTCTAAATTACTTCCTGCAGGTAAAATACCTTACATAATTTGTGTAAGTCACAACAACACAAAGTGTGATTGACATACAATTATGAAAACAGTATAAATTATAATAATTGTTTTACTAGTTGGAAATGACATGGTCTGATGTTCAAGCTGTGAAGTGTATGGTGCAAATATACAATAATTTTCTCTGCTATACAATGTACTTAAGCTAAATTGTTAATCATTGTGGCTGAATTCCCCTAATGGTCAACACCAATCTTAAGGTTCTTGAATTAATTCTCATAAAAGCGATCCCAACTTCAATTAATTGTAATTATTAGTGTTAAAACAATCAAATGTGCAGTTTTCCCATAAAACTATTTAAACTAAATTCAGTTGCCACCTATTTGTCATTTTGTTGGAGTTCATGTTTGTTTCTTATATTCTGCACGATACGTCTCGATCCTGGTACGACTATAATCACATTTTCAACTTGCACGACAAAAGTAAGCACTTCAATTTACTGGACCGGAATGCTACATGCAGCTACTGTCTCCAAGGAGGAGCTCACATGTGACTCACATGAGCAACTGTACTCGGCCCCACGATGTCCTGCCACCAGGAGGTACTGAATAGCCTGCCTCCACTGTGGCAAGTTCCACCACCGAACGTGCACAGGCTGGACCGATGAAGAGACGTGATTGAAAATCCGTGAAGCTCTCCCAGCCATCCATCACAGGCCCACTATCTCCTTGGAATTGGTCTTGTGTGCACAAATCCTACTGGCAGCCGTTTAGAATGTCTCTGACCGACCTCGAGCTGCCAGTGTCGCCTTGTTATAATGGATCTACCCAGGTCATTGGGTTGCAGTACAAGTCAAGCAAGACCAACTTGCACCAGTGCGACACTTCATTACAGAGACTGGGTGCACGATACTCCAGAAACCAGAAGATGGAAACACCACTATGAGCACAATTTGTCTGGACCAGGCCAGGGAATCAATATTTTCGCAGTGCACTTGACCATGACAAAGGCAACTGATACGAAGCAAGCAACAATTATGTTTACGAATTGCATTAAACAAAATAAAAATCTTCGAAGACAAACGGACAGAGGCAGAAAGCTTTCGCAATAGAATTATCAAACTCAAAAATTAGCAAGCTGAAATGAAATTTACATGCACCAGCCAAGAAAGAATTTACAAAAGAATGTGAGTGAGCGACCAGCTGCATTTCAAGCTGTGGCTTGCTCCTCAACACCTGACTCCCGATGCCAAGTTTGCTTCAGTGACTACTAACTTAGTCGTGCGGGTAATCTCCTCCAGGAGCATGTCGACTGTCCGGTGTGAGGCTACAGACAGCTGTCTGGGAGCTGCTCTATGGACTGGACCCCGCTGTGCCGATGAAAGGACGGACATGAACCTGGTTCCTTCTAGATCAGCGGGTCATCAACGTAAAGAATCAGATTCCTTTGCAAGAGATCAACTAAAGCTTCCTCATGCCACCAATCTAAGGTTTTATTATTTTCTTCCTAAATACTTGGTATTTTCTGACGGGTGTCTCTCGGGTGTTTGTGAAACCTCTTACAAAATTCAACCTTAGCTCTAACCTGAAGCATGGACCTCCAATCAAACCTACCAGTTTCTTGGAAGCTATCTGGACCACAAAGTGACGTCTCATTACCGAGCACATGGGTGGCGTGACTACATCCAGCCTAGACAATCGTCAATCTTACCAGTGCAAACCGTATGCCTCATTATCTAGACTGCACCCTCCTCTAGCCTGTCCCTAATAACACACACACACACTGTCGTACAACATGTGTGTGAAGATGGGGGAGGGGGGCGGGAAAGTCCCCAGATGCCAGATCTGGTCTTTGTTGAGGCGATCTCAGGTCTAACAGCATCCAGGCAGGATTCCTTCTACACACATTACACCGGTCTCACATTGGAGAATGTACCCTGCTATTTAGTGGGCCCCCACACTCAGACATCAGGGAACCATGCCCTCAAGATAGCATATGAGATTGTGGTGTGAGAACCAGCTCTTGACTCAGGCTGTCTCTTGGGTCCATCAAGTGTGACAAGCTGTGCTATCAAACCTCCTTACAGCATCTTTGTGTCTTCGACACTAGTGCCATCATCAAAGCACAGCTGGTTCACTATTATTGAGAAATTACATGTCTATCACATTCACAACACTGTTGGAGCCGAACTAGGAAAAGCAGTTTTATCTTTTGATGTCTTAATAAAAGTGCAGTGGTGACAACTTCAATCCAGATCTTTTGGTCCGACAAAGATTACCTACAGAATTAGCATGACAGTAATACTGTATACTTAGGCTAAACACTTGTTGCAGAACTGCCACCTCCTGCCATGCGATGGTACAAGACTAGCAGGGGACTATGTGTGTAGCGAGCTTGACTTGTGTAGCGAGCTTGACTTGTGTAGCGAGACCAACAGCTCGCATCTAGCTGTGACTAACACACTCGCGAAAGTGTACGATTGGCTCACATTTCGAGAAGTCTCGATGCGAGTTATGTCATCTCTGGCAAGTGTACTTGCGAAATAATCTATAAAGGAGTAGCGTGTGTTTAAATACAGCCATTCAACCCTGCCGGGGGGAGACAATTCTGTAAAGTAACTGCAGTGTGTGGTGTGCACTCACTGCAGTTATTGGCAGCGCAGACAGAGCGCTGTGTGACAGCGGGGATAACCGCGGTCCTCCTGGACGAGCGATGCTGTGTCTGTGATCTGCCTGAGCATCAGAGCAGAGGAGAGAGCAGTTCACGAGAGCGTGGTGCTACTCGCATACTCTCATATACACTACTGGATTTCATAATTTGTTATTGTCACTAATTTAATGATTTAATTGGTAAATGCAGTACAACATTTGCACTGAAAACTGCAATATATTGACTGACAGTAAAACGTGGAAAAATATAAGTGTAGGATTTTTGTTGTACTGTAAATAAATAAGGTAATTCAATTGAGCTCTTTTATTTAGTCGAGCTCTCCGACCATGAGGAGCCCGGGCGTTGTAACGACGTGGAGACATGGTGAAGGAGACACAGTGGGCTGGAAGTGGGTACTGGACCGGCTCTCAGCAGCGGGCAGCTGACTGCGAACTGACTAGAGCTGGCCAGAAGACGCCTCAGCACTGCTGCCTCTAGTGCCCAGGTCAGTGCTTACTGCACGCTGTGGCATGCTGGTCCAACTGCAACGTCGGCCATCACGTCGTCTCCACCTTCCAGTCGCACCATGTCCTGCTACTGTTCCTGGTCGCTGTGCCACGTGGTGACCAAGGCCCGACACAACATGCACTTTTCTAGGCGAGATATCTGTCGCAGGGAACGGAACATTGTGAGCCTGGGGGCCTCACTACCACCAGAGCGTTAGTGTCAGTGCTTCCTTCCCGCCGGTTCACAGCGGTGACGATCTCGAACTGAAACTGACTCGCCCGCCACAGTAACCAGCCTGCAGATGTCACTGCAACCCGCACCTTGTCAAACATGTCCTCGAGCCTCGCCAGCCTCATCACTACCCAGCAAACAACGACCATCTCTCTATATGCGATTACACAAGTTTTAGGTCAACACTGAATATGAGATACCTAATAGAGGTACTCGTATAAATACCGTTATTGTTATGGGATTATTGTGGTATTCACGCTATCAGGACTTCATTTCAGGACGCCCTCAAACATCTCTTCTCCAAGGCCTTCACCTTCGCAGAGGCCAACTTCAGGAACAACTAGCATGGTTACTTTTGCATGTAATTTTAAGGAGAGACCACCACCCAGGTACAATATATGGCATGTGTTTGCTTGCCAAGTAGTCATATTAGAGTTAAATGCTATAGAACTCAACTTAAAAAACCACATAAAGTGTAAGTATTTGTTTATATACTAAAAATATACAACAGGAAAATTGAATGATGTAAAACAGTGTTATGAGGAATGATAAAGCAGCACGCTAGGGTAGAGATGATGTTAAGTTAACGATGTTCACCTGATGGCAGTGTGATGTCGGTTCTGAGCTGCACCACCAACCTCCTTGCTACGTAAGCATGGCACCTTAGCTACTATGGCCACCAAGGAGTGCACTTAATATGTCTCCGAGCATGCAAGGACCATGGTGATGTGGTGGCCAGACAACGTGCCTCCCACCAAGGCGAACCTGACTCCATTCCCAGTAAGGTGGAGCACGTGGCAGACATTGCTGTTGGTCGGTGGGTTTTCTCGGGGTACTTGTATTTCCCCTGTCCTCGTATTCCGCCGTTGCTCCCACTTCACGAGGCCTTCGACGCCAAGCGCCGGTCAGAAGTCTGCAACAGCCAACACCAACAAGAGCAGTCCGCTCGTGGGGCTGACGGCCTGGTGTACAGCCGGCCACTCGCTGTGGGAACGCTCTGGGAGTGTGTCTACAACACTGCTTGAGGAGGGACAGCTAGAGCGTGTGTTGGTAGTGAAGACTGACCTGGAGGAGAGGATGAGCAGGTCGGCGGGGAAGAAGTTGTTGTTGTGCACCTTGACGATGTCGCCGACGACGACGTTGACCCAGGTCACCCAGAGCCAGTGTCCGTCGCGCAGCACCTCCACCTTACGCTCGTTGATCTGGTCGTCGGCGCGGTGCCGCCTCTGCACACACCACACTCACCTCCTGCAGGTCCGCGCAGCACAGCGGCACTGCCAGTGCCTCTCATTGGGCGAGCACGGCATTGTACAGCGGGCTTGTCTGGTGCCTGTCGGCCATCTCACCCCGATCCCTCTTGAGGCTAACAAAGAGGCCGACCCAGCAGCTGGCATTCAGATTGGGATGGTGACGGACAGCGGACACAGCTGCCCGAGCAGGGGGTGGGTCTTGTTCCCAAGAAAGGCTGGACATTCCCGCGACGGTACTTCGGACAATGGTACGTGACACAGACACTCCTCCACCAATACCGTGAGTGGGCTTCCTAGAGCAAGCAGATAGTGCGTATTGTAACGTGTAGTGGAAAAGGCGGATTGTGAGAAGATACACATGATCTAGAAGTAGCCATGACCACACACCACATGCTTGCACAAACACGCACCGATGGGAAGGCAGCTCAACCCTGGCATAAGGAGACGGACGCCACAGTGTCGCTGAAGACGTAAAACAGAGACGTGCAGGGAAAGAAGGCATCAGACTGTTAGGCATAACATGCAACATACATAGAGAGGCAATGGTGGGGCAAGCAGACACACGTTGCAACATCCACCACGTCTCCACACCCGTACATCAGCGAGGTGTCCACCGAGCTGGAGTGCCCGTGTGCTGGTCGACACGACCTCGAGCTGTGATAGTGGGTTTGACAACCAGTCGCTGTCCCAATATCCATAATGTGTAGATGTTAGCGCTCTTACACTGGTCACTGTTTGTGCGAGCACGAGGATGTCGTGTGCTTGTTGGTCCATGTCCATCTTCTCATGATCTGACCTTCTTCACTTCACATCAGAATACACACGATCCGCTTGCGCAAGAAAGACCTCATATGGTCGTGGTGGAGGAGTGTCTTTGTCACATACCATTGTACGAAGTACCGTTGCGGGAATGTCCAGCCTTTCTTGGAATCAAGACCCATCCCCTGCTCGGGCAGTTGTGTCCACTGTCCATCCCTTCCCAATATGAATACCAGCTGCTGGGTCGGCCTATTTAATCTACTCGCATGAGCGAGAAGGATCGCCTCAAGATGGATCACCCTGAACATGCCTGAGACGCCAGACAAGCCCGCTGTTAGACAGACACCCCGATTGTGACGTCAGATATGACGTCGTGATCGCCGAACACAAGATGGTGGAAGGGCCGCTTTACGACAACACAAACCATGCATCACATTACACTTTCACAACACGCGGTATCTTTGGAAGTCACATAATCAAGCTCGTAAACTTCATAAATTTAATAAAAATTACCTGAGTGAAACTTTTGCTCGGCACAATCAAAACTCTTTTGGCTAAGAATAGACATGAAAAGTTACGAGTTCGTTATTTGTTCGAACCCTACAAACAGCTACATGACCATAACCCCCAGGATGAAACGCACCTGGGAGAAGCAGACTGTTGTCTGTGTATGTGCGCACGAACGGTGGAGGTGTACGGAAATTGTAAATTGCGTTTCGTAAATTATTTCAGCTTGCAAACTAAATTTGTTAACATTTAAGTAAATGAAATCATTTTCATATTTGTGTGAATCAATCTAAAAATGTCTGCAATGCATAAACACTAAGTTGTTCCGAAATCACAAATAATACAGTAAGCGGGGGTCACTTTGTGACAAGTTCGGGTGACTATTTGACACAAAAAAATCACATTTAAATTTCAGTGGAATGTTCTGGATATTTAGTGGTGCTAATTGAACCACTGAACATTACAAATAGCTTCTTTGATTAGGAAGGAAATGTAAATAACAGTGAACAATCCTGTGTCACAAAGTCACCCCCGCTTACGGTATTTAACTACTTTATTTTAAACAAAATCCATAGCAACTGCATTGTGAAACTGTAGACACAGCGTATAATATACACCGTGGACCAGAATCCATAGCAACCGGTAGGCGCCTCGACTCCTCTGCTTCGGCCCCCTGGCCGTGACTCATCTGTTTTATATCATGTAGGCAACAAGCTTCATTACGGTGTAACTGGCGCGTGCGGGGAAGTGTCCTTGGCTACTGGCAAGTCATAACCTGCGTGCAGCTTGTTGGGGAAGCAGGCAGGTTTACACGAGCAAGCACACCGACATGCACCTTGTGTACGGCGAAGCCCACAGCAGTACCTGCGTGCAGCTTGTTGGGGAAGCAGGCAGGTTTACACGAGCAAGCACACCGACATGCACCTTGTGTACGGCGAAGCCCACAGCAGTACCTGCGTGCAGCTGGCTGGGGGAAGCAGGCAGGTTTACACGAGCAAGCACACCGACATGCACCTTGTGTACGGCGAAGCCCACAGCAGTACCTGCGTGCAGCTGGCTGGGGGAAGCAGGCAGGTTTACACGAGCAAGCACACCGACATGCACCTTGTGTACGGCGAAGCCCACAGCAGGTCACGGTCAGCGGAGACCTTGTGCCGGCTGCGATATACATCCCTCCTGTGCGAAATTAGTCAAAAACCAGACCATCAGTAACCCATTCCTTGTTTGCTACGCGCGCCACTGGATGTCAATACCAGGTAGGCTGATGCAGATAACGAGCTGGGTTTGTGACTGCTGTTGCATGAAGAGCGACGAGAAGACACAGCTGGATGGATGTTCATTGGAGAAGCCTGGTCAACGTGACGATCAAGGAGACTCTGGCACGGCCCACAACTTNGGGGGGGGGGGGGTGTTAGAGATTGTTTTTTATTTAATGCCAAACACCAAGCGTTTTTGAATAAAAGCGACAAACTCAGGCAGGTTATTCATTACAAAAAAAAAATGCGATGAAAATATACGTATGACTTTTCTCCCAAAGTGATTAATAAAGTTTTGTGCCCCAAAAACTAAACTTTACAATACTTTTCGTGTAAAATATCAGAAATAACTCGCGAATAAGCTAAAAAAAAAAAAGGGTGAATGGTGTTTTGAAGAACGGAGATGCTACACTTCTGAAAACGCGGTTGGCAATATCACCCCTCTTCATGTTGAAACTAGGGGTTAACATCTTATTTTTGGATACAACTTCGTAACCCTAAGACGTACGCCATTATAAAAAAAATCTTATGAACCAGCACGTTTAAATTAACAAAATAATGTCTTCTTGTCGGAACACACTCAGGTGAACAGTTTTCGAGAAATCCATGTGTAACTTACAAACAGGCTGTGTTCTGCCTCACTGGCAGCACACCATGCCCACGAAGGTATTTTATAGGAGCGCACAGCTTCCTTACAAGCCACGTACATACCAGTGGCGTGTGGTGAAGTGTTGCAAGGCAAGGTGTGGCTTGCTAGCGGACACTTCCACCACTAACACACAGCTCGGCAGGTGACGTCACAGGACGCGTGTACTGGGTCCCTTGCTGCTCGCGTGTGAGTGGTCGTTGCCTAGGTTGCACTGTGGTTACTGCGTGCACCGAGAATGTACAGCACTGAGCAAGCACCAGCGCAACTCGCAACACACGCCACTGTTCGTGAAGGCTAACCTGCTGGAGTTGGTCAGCGTTGTTTAAGAACATCCTGTATATGACACGGCAGTACGTGGTGGCTCAGTCGAGACACAGGAGAGCTCACGAGATGGCGGCAGTGAGGCGAGGCTGGAACATGAGCCGGTCTGTGAACCGCCATCTCGCGCATCACTCCACAACTCCCGCTAACCGCATTGTCGCAGCCGACATGACACTCTACACGTCCTCTGGTCAGCCCGTCACTCAGTACACCTTCGCAGAGAATACGCTGCTACAGTCCACTCACGGTCACTTCACACTTTCCTGATGCCCTGCTACAGTTCTACTTCCACGATATTCCTCCGCCTAATGTTAACTAAGCTTAACCGACTGAAGAAAATTACACCAAAGGGGGAACGCACTGCATTCGTACGCACTCTGTGTAATATAATTTTGCATAAGAACTATTTCTTACTAGGCTTTACCAACACATCATTTTGTCACTGGTTTTATTGGTATTAATCATAAAAGAAATATTATTTATAGATAACATATAAGTAAAAGTTTAGTTAAACAAAAGTATAAAACGTTTGTGATACACGACGTTCTAAGACAACCAAACACGTTATACGTCGAGTTATTTTTCAAAAGTTTGATTTAAAAATCTAAGAATCCGCGACTAGACTATAGCAATTATACTGCTACACTTGATCGACGCATTAATCAAGTCCGTGGCACTGTGGTCCTTTGTTAAAGCAGAAGACCGAAAAATGGCCGACAATAAATATACCATAAGCAGGTTCTTCAAACAGGGGCGTGTAACACGAATTATTACGTCGGAATTTATTAACCTGTTGCATATCTAAACAAAATACTTACTACCTGCACATAGCGTACATTGCAACCTGAGAGAAAGGCTGTCGTAACTCAACATTTCTTGGATACGGCACGGCACATGCGACCGCAAGGCAACGTGAAGTATAAACACTGTGCTGCTAATACAGGGTGTTGCCAACTGAAGAGACTGCAGCCCCTCCCAAACAAGTAGACATGCAATTACAAATCGGCTATTGTGATTAATTTAGAGTACAGTCGCACGTACAGTGGCTCACGTTAATATTTGGCCACCTGTGATTATCGCAGTTTCATGGCCTTATGTTACATTAGTAATGAAGATAAACATAAAGCATATTGCACAATCATTCTTGTGCGCTTTAAATGAAATGCAATAGTAGCCAATAACTGAAATGAGCAGTGAAAGTTAACGAATTACAATATTTTGTCCTCGCGTGCTGCATAAGTAAGTTGTAAGTTGTGGTGGACGCGTGTCACAGGCATGATTCACATTGCGTGCGTACCTCGTGTCATTCCTTGTACGCCCTCTGCGCTGTATTGGGTAGCTTTGTTGGCTGCGTCAGTCAGGCAAATGGGACGTAGGGGCAAGAATACAACGTTTGAAAAGCGGCAGCTGGTAATTTGTCATCACGCAAAGAAGAAATATCAACGAGAAATTGCGGAGCACTTGAATCTGCCGAGGTCCACTGTCGGAGACATCGTAAGAAGGTTTGAGAAGGAAGACAGAATAGATTCGGTATCTCAGAAAGGACAGCCAAAGAAACCAAGCGAGATAGAACGTCTAGTAATCAGGCAAATAAAAAATGATCCGAACATTAGTGATTGCAAACTTACCAAGGAGGCACTCAATGAATGTGGAAAGAACGTCCATCTAGAAACCATACGACGCGTTATCAGAAGAGCAGGATATAATGGCAGGGTACCTAGAAAGAAGCCTTTAATTAATGAGGTGAATAGAAGAAAACTACTTCAGTTCGCAAAAGACCACGCTGACAAAGATGAAAGCTGGTGGAATGATGTTATTTTTGTTGATGAGACGAAATTGAATGTGTTTGGTTTTAATGGCAGGGTAACAGTATGGCGCAAGCCAAATCAGGAGCTAAAATCTGGGAACATACAACCTACTGTGAAACACAGTGGAGGTAGTATTATGATCTGGGGCTGTTTATCTTCAGCAGGTGTTGGAGAGGCTGTACGTGTCGATGGAACAATGAAAAAAGGAAGACTTCTCAACATCCTGAAAGCAAACATACACAAGAGTGCTGATAATCTGGGCATTAGGAACACGCTTAAGTTCTACCAAGATAATGACCCAAAACACAAGTCGTACATTCTCGACGTTTGTATAATTGTCCCAAAGTCATTAACACACCTCCTCAATCACCCGACCTGAATCCCATAGAAAATCTGTGGGATGAACTCAAAAGAAGACTGCGTACTACAACAATGAGGTCCACAAAAGAATTAGAGAAAAGGTTCAAGGAAGAATGGAGTAAGATTGGCTCCGAATGTACCAGGAAAATAATTGCTAATATGCCACAACGCCTGCGAGAAGTAATTAAACAGAATGGCCATGCTACCAGGTACTAAAAGACTGTGTGTTTAGTTTTCAAAGAGGATTATCTTTGTATTTAAATGATGATGGCCGAATATTAAAGTGGCGTACTTATGCAGCATGGGATGACAAAATTATATTGTTTGTTAAGTTGCATTGCTCATTTCCGTTATTGGCTGCCGCTACATTTCATTTAAAGCACACAAGAAGGATTGTGCAATAATATTTATGTTTATCTTCATTACTAATGTAACATAAGGTCATGAAACTGCAATAGTCATAGGTGGCGGAATATTAATGTGAGCCACTGTATGCACGCACGCAAAAGTTGAAAGTTGACCTACCGAGCCGCTCTTTTGTACGCACGCACGCACGCCCAAGTATGCATGTACATAGGTGTGTGTGTGTGTGTGTGTGTGTGTACACACAGTGTTTCAAATTTCATACACACGCACGTTACGTAGAGGTTGCGAACCCGTCTTTTGTTACAGGTAATTGGTATGTGTATTCTGTTTTGTTTGTTTTCTGTTGACATTCGCCGAACTTTTAGACACAATATGACGGCGGCAACACAGCCTTCTTTATGCATGTAGTCACATCATGTGTTAGTTCGAGCCGTGAGAATTTTCATTTCCTGAATATCAGTATGAATGTTTATAAAGTGGTGTTGCACCTCCAGAACTATGCCTCATATTCTTTCAGGTGCATTTGTGCAGTGAAATAACTGCGAATAAACGACGAATTAACAATAACGCCCAGTAAACGTAGGCCAGTCTTGTAATAAGAATAACTTTACATGCTGGCAACATCATCAGCACTTTCTGTGTTCTGGGAACGGAAGTTGCGTGGAACCTACTTCGGCAAACACATGGATATAACGTAGTCTCGCCGTACACTGCTAGTACAAGTCTATGCTCCTTGCTTCAGGAGCCAGTAGCTTATATTCAGTCATGGCGTACAGGCATGGAGAAATGACGTGCCTGGAGCAAGCAGTCTACCTTCCAGACCAAACACAAGGAAGTTGTGAGGAGATATGTCGGTACTTACAACGTCTTCTATGATCTCCTTGATGGCGGACACGCTGAGGATGAAGATCAGAGGCACCAGAGTTGTGTAGCGGCCTGTCGGCGAGACATCCGGTATTTGCTGCAACAAACACAAGCACGACACTACAGCGCCCCTTATTATTACAGTTTCTCACTTATTATGCATAAACCTGTCTCTTTATTACAATAAATGCAAATCGTATCATGGCGAACTTGCCATTTCTTCAGACAGTTTTGTAAAATAGCTATTAATATTAAATATTTTGTTTAAAACCTTACTTTGATCCACTAGTCTCGAAAACGCTTAAATAAGGAAGCATTCAAATAATCAACTAAAGTGGTCATATTTCGCGAACTATAGAACTTCCACCTCGCATTTGTTTAAAATTCTGAAATTAAATTTTATGTTTTTGACGCAACATTAAAAATATCGGGGGTAAAGATGCAACATTTGGTGATAGCAGGCACTCTTCCAGTTGTTGATGGCTAGTCACGCGACAACGCTGCCATCGCGAATACATTTGTCGCGCACCTCTATTGAGATTAAGGAACTATCACAATTACAGCCTTAATAGAACACTTAGACATAAGAAAGGGTTTACAGGTGTTCACTCCTGAGTAATTATCACCGCAGAAGAAGAGGCGTGGCCCTCCTTCCTCCCCTAGACCCACTAATGAGGAGCCCGCGATGTGGGATAGTCATGGTCCCATTCCACCTGTTCTTGGAGATGATTAGCCGGGATGAGGACGTCACGAGCGACTAGACTGCAAGGACGGTAACAATACTGACTTCCTATTAAAGTCGCCCCTCGCGACTCCCGAGGTAGAGTCCGCAGCCTGACTAACAGAGCGCGGGAGTATCCGCGTCTTCAGTCCTAGCAGACTGGGTTTCGGCGACTCTCTCGTGAGAGTTACAGTGGTCGCAGCTACCGTTCGACGTCAGTCCGTGAGGTTTCTCCTCAGCTGTCGTCATTGGCTCGCGAGTTAGCGCTGTCACCTTGTTGACCGTGTTGGCATCGTGACATACATATGCTTCCGTAATAAGAATATTTATCATTGGAATTTAACCCATATGTCAGGGGTGCATAAGGTATCTTAACCATGCAATCAGGGTCAACTTCTAGTCGGAGAGACACGAGAGAGAACAGGTGAGAGGGAGGCAAGAAGTAACAGTAGATCATGCAGAAACAAGGTGGAACGACAGAGCACGGAGTAGAAAGACGGGGTAATGTATAGGAACAATCTTGAAACAAGATTGACGACGTTGACATGGAATGGCAGAGCATGAGGTAAAAAATTAATTTATTTATTTATTTATTTCCACCTTACCTTTCGTAGCCAAAGGCCATCCGAGGTTTTTGATTATTAATCTTCAATCTTCTATTCATTATAATCATTTTTTGCTACTTCCACTGCCAAGGAATCTTATTAAGCTTGGGAATCCTTTTTTTTTTTTTTTTAGAGCGAGGGATGAAACAAATTTATTTAACAAATTTAAATAAAATAAATAAAATAAATTGATTGAAATTAAAATCCATGTCAATTAATGACTTTAAATGATAAATGATTCAAATAAATTGTTTATAAATTCCTATATATACATAACCTATAAATTTATTGAATGTCCCCCCTCTTTGATAATACCCGTATTCGTCGGGACCCCTAATCTTTATCTAGAGTCTTATTCTAATTTTTCATTTCCTCTTCCACTTGTTTTATTATTTTCTTGTTTTCTCACCTACTTGTTCTTCTTCATCTTTTTTCTTATAAATTCTTCTTCTTTAATTATCAAATCTTTTCATCTCCTTCTTTTAATCCGTTAATCTATTGACCATCTTTACTTCTTCTTATTCTTCATTTAGATCTTTCCTTTAAAGTTCAAAGTTTTCAAGTTTTCTTCTTCTTCCTTCCCTTTTCTTTTTCCTTAATTCCACACCTTCCTATTCTTCGTCTTCATTTTCGTCTTTTTCTTTCTTACGGATTCTTCTTCTTTTTATTATCCTTTCTTCTTTTACCATTCTTCAAAACCTTTCATCTTTTTAACCATATTTACTTCTTTTTCTTTTGTTCTTCTTCTCTTCATCCTCTTCCTCAACAACTTCATCTTCTATTCCTCTTCTTCATGTTCTTATTTCTTTCTCTTTTTTTGTTTCTATTTTTTTACTCCTGTTGTTCCTATTTCTCTTCTTCTTCTTCTTCACTTCATACTCCTCAACAACTACTTCTTATAATCTTCTTCTTGTTCTTGATATTACTACTTCTTCATATCTAATTTCTTCCTCCTCTTAACCATATCCTTTTGATCTTTCTTCTCCTATTCATCCCCATCATCACTTCTTATTTATTTATTTTTATCTTCTATAGTCTATAGTTATTAAGTTTCCATATTGTCATTCATTGTTTTGACTATTAAATAGACGTCCTGAATGAATTCGTTGATATACTCGGCTATTTCGTTATTATATATATTGTATAGTTGTAGAGGCCATGTTTGGTCTTTTTGTCTTAACCGATAAATTAACTTTAATCTTTCTTCATTAAATAGTTCACGAAAGTATAATAAATGGTCCAGATCTTGTATCCTTTGGGAGCATTCGCATACGTCTTCTTCTATTTTATTGATGTTTTTGAGATAGGTTTTAATTTGGCAATGTCCTGTTAGAATTTTTAATGTTTGTATTTTAATTTTGCTATTGCTATTATACCAATCATTAATATTGTGAATATATTTCTTAATATTTAGCCCTATATTAATTTCATTATTATATTCCTGGTGCCAATAATTTACACTCGTTTCATATAAATGTTTTTTGAATTCTTTAATTCCTATAGGGCATTCATTATTATTCACCGTTATCCATGGTACTCCATCTAACATTTGTTTTCTGTATACATAATCTTTGTATATAATCTCATTTTCTTCATGTAGTAATTGGTATATTATAATATTATTCTGTATACTATAGTATATCGGCATTGTTTTATTGATGGTTACTATTGCTTGAAATTATATTGTTGAGGTTAAATTTGCCAGTTTTATTAGTATGAATCGTTGTGCCGCTCTTAAAGTTCTTCTAATGTGTGTGTTTTCTATTCTTCCTCCAAAACATGAGCCGGCATATTGTATAATGTTCAAAAAAAGTGATTGATATATAATTAATCTATTCCTATAGCTATACTGCTGAATATTCCATATTAATTTTTTAAGCCTTGTAAATATAGTTTTGACTTTTTCGGTTATATATTTAATGTGTGGCAGAAAAATTAATCTGTTGTCAAGCATTAATCCTAAATACATTATGTTTTTCTTATGTTTAATTGATGTACTATTATATTTTACGGTTGGTACTCTATTATCTAATCTTCCTTTTAACTTAATTGAAAGTGTCTTGCCTGTTGATAACTTCAATTTGTGCTCTTCTAACCAATTATATGTCATGTTCATTATATAACTAGCCCTTGTTTCCAATTATTTTCTTGTATTACCTTCTACCAAAAGTATACAATCGTCGGCAAATGCTATTATTTTTGTACTTCGATTATTATTTTGTATAATAAAGTTATTTATCACTAAATTTCAAAAAGTTGGGCCGAGCACTGAGCTTTGGGGGCATCCTCTATTTGTTTCTCTTTTAATATTTATATTATCTTCTTGTGGTAGAAAGAAGGTAAGTAAGAAAATCGAAATCCAAGTTGGCAAATGGCTCCCTGGCTCCTCAGCCTGCAGCCCCGGGAATTCAAAATGGCCGATGGGTATCCAAATTGGCTGCTATTTTAGTAGAATTTGGTTGTAAATGTTTGCACAATGCGGTTGGCACTTGCAAAATTTCAGCAGCATTCAGTCGCATTCTGAAAATGCCAGCCGCTTTGAGCAAAGTTACTTTTTTTGTGGAAATTTTGCTGCTTAAAAGTGAAATTCGGGAAATTTTAAGGGAAATTCTAGGGATTTCGATGCTTTTTTTGAGGGAAAAACGGGAAATCCCAAGATGGCAGCCTGCTCCCTGCACCCGCTTCCCGCGCGCACGAGCTAGCGGGCGGGAAGGCGGAAGAGGAGGACACAGCTGTGATACGATAGCGAGCGGCGAGATACAAGGCATGTGTGAATGGCAGGCGAGCGATAATCCAATACGCGATTATCTTGTTACGAAAACCATATCGCCGCGATAATCCTTTTGCGACGGGCGCTACTGAACTTCAGCTGTTTGAATTTCCGCATTTATCTGAAGAATGTTCCCGATTTATGACCGAGCTACTCTCAGAATGACTCGGGGTGCGGCGAACTTTCCAGGTCAAGGTCAGCGACTATAAAAGCGCATGGGGCCTCCGAGCCGAGAGTTTGTGATGAGGGGAGGGGGGGATCTGGGCAACTGTGAGACGTTAAGCGATAGACGACGAGCAACGAGTGGCGAAAGAGGAGACCAGCGGGAGCAAATTCTGCGACTGCGAGCGGCGGTGCAGTGAAGAGTGCGACTGGCAGGCTAGGCTGGACCATGGACTGGATGTGTGAGCGAAATACATTTCAGATGATGCCAACAGGCAGAATGAACATGTGTTAATGATGAGTAGGAGTTAATTGACTATAACCAAACAGAGACATAGATGACTTCAATCAGAGTTAAGATAGAGATTTAGAGATAAAAATAAAAATAGTAATAGTGGATATAAATTAATTAATGCTATATATAATAGATGTGTGAATAAATTAAAATCAAATTTAGTTATTTTATTTTTATTAAGACCTCCATCACTCACGAACTCGGATACGCCCCTCTCGTGTCTAGTAACACTGATGTCAGTGGAGACATTTAATTGTAAATTAAGTTCGGTAATAGGCTAATAATTAGGGACATTAAAACCAATCAATTAATTGTAATTGCCGTCGGCTGAGAAATTAAGACTGTTTTGTACAACTATCGCAGTTCATGCTAACTAGAAAAATATCTGCAGAACGAGATCTACGAGCATTAACTGAAGGGCTAGGTAGCCAAGTGGTTCATGTGAGCGCGAGTGTTAACAACCTTGATAACAAAGATAGTAACGTAAAAAAAAGCGTGAATGAAACTGTACATAGCGTCAACGAGAATGTAAATAGCCAGATAACTAATGTAAATTGTTTAGTAGATAGGAAAATTGGCTCTGGAAATGACGATGTAAACAGGAAAATAGACATTGCAAATGAAAATGTAGACAAGAAAACAGATCATGTAGATAGGAAAATAGAAGGCATTAGCGAGTTAGTGAACACGAGAATTTACTGTGTGGACAAGGAAAATTGACAGTGTAAATGAAACGGTGGACAGTGTCGAGAATGAAATGAAACTGAAATTGAGTGCATTAGAGGAAGAATGGCAGGAATATCTCCAGCACTACCAACCACCACATCGGCAGGCGACAAAAGTGCGGTGGCTGTGCAAGTCGCAAATATGCAATTTGTGTTGGCACTCCTTCGAAGTCAATTTGTAATTCTGTGAATTCCATTCTGCTCTTAATAATTTGGTGTTTCAAAAAAAAAAAAAAAAAAAAATTCGCAACGTGCTCTAGTTCTGCTTACTAGTTTTGTTTACTTACTGTGAAGTTGAAAACTAACTTTGTCATCTGGAATTATTGTAATGTTTAAACATTTATATGGTTATTTTTTTTTGTGTTTCATGTATAAGAATACCTTTCTTTGTGTGAATTAATACATTATGTATGCAATATTGTGTGTGAAGGCAATTTATAATAGTCAAAATAAAAAGTTTCTTTTCGTGATGTATCTTTCTAGAGCTTCGATATACTATGTATCGATTGGTCGCGCGAGACCACGAAGTCCAGAGCATACAATAATATATATATATATGAGCGATATTCGCTAACTAGCAGCTCACCGTGTAGCGGACACTCTCCCGGTGTGCTGAGGCGGCCGGGTAAGGAAGGACTCCAACCACTTACAAAGCAGGCAGGGTAGCTTGTCCACTCGTACTCACCGAGGCACATTGGCGGTTTGTCCTCTGAGGTACTATAGTGCGTGCTTCTCTCACGGCCATTCTACTGTATGCAGGAGACTTCGTACTTCGATGTATCACCGGAGAGTATGCAGTTGCCTGAGTCTTCTTGTTTCAATCCTTTTTTTTTTTCATCTTACGACGAAATAAGTTTCATCCGCCGTTTGGGGTAAGTTTTACCGCGGATAATTATTCTGTGGATCCACTTCTTATCGAAAGCGTCTTTGTTACTGTAGCGGTTCGCGGCATGGGCCGAGATCTCGTGACCGGCCATTTCTCCCCGAGTGATGCGAGTCGTACGTGCACCCATATGTGGGATGGCCTTCCTGGCCACAGTACAGCTTCTCTCTGCCGTCTTGTCGCAGTAGCTTCAGATGGAAAAATAAGAAAAAATGTAACTTTTTATTTATTTATTTTATTATTATTTTTTTTTTTTTTAGTTTCACCTGCTGCATGAATTAATGGCCGTGCTCCAGCCGTTTTGTGGACTGTCAAACTACACCACGTAACATTTTAACAAAACAAATTTTTTTGGACGATTAAGGAACAATAAATTTTTGGTTCAACAATTTTTGTTTAAAAAATTTTAATGATGTCAATTTTAAGAGACGCGATCTCGGGTACCCGACGACTTATTTACTGGCCAAAATAAAAATAAAATGAGATAATTATGCATATTGAGTGAATAATTTGTCGCCAAGTCGAAAACAAAAAAAAAGTTAATATAGGATAATACTCTTGTCACGAAAGATTTCGATTAGAACCATAAAGCCTTTTTTAAAAAATAATAATAGTAATAATACTCTTGTGGCGAAAAATGTTTTGAATATAGAAAGAATAGAAACGTAATGTTTAATTTAATTTTGTCCTTGTTATTTTCCTGGTGATATTTATTTATGAATTTGTAAGTGTCGAGTTGGGCTGAAAGTTAAAGTTACACCACCAGTGTACCTACTGCCAAGTCATGACTTTGATGTAATATGTAAAACAGGAGTACGCCCCTAACTTGCTTACTGCAGCATGCTCTTATCTACCTAGGAACCTACATCCCACCTCGTGTCAATGCGAGGGTACCTAGGGCTGCCCACGTTCCTGTCGCGATCCTGGTACATAACATAACCAACGCAGCCACCTCGGAGGACAGTCAGAGGCTCTGCGGCATTGGTACCTTACTATAGCCAGGCCTCTCGGCGGCCGGTACCTGCGACTTGCTCACCACGCACAGCTGCAAGGGCGCGCACAGAGACCAGGAGAGCCACTGCGTCAGCTATGGCAAGACTGTATCTGGAAGGGTGCTCGGAGGAGGCGCGCGACATCATGGCAGTCGGCTTCTTCATCGAAGCCATCGCCGACACAGAGGCACGGCAAGCGGTACGTCTGGCTGCACGCCACACCATGCAGGACGCCCTGGCCCGAGCACTGGAGGTGGAGTCGGCAAGACAGGGAGTCCCACCCCGACGTGCGGTACGGGCAGTGATGCTGGAGTTGCAGACGACTATGAGGGACATTGCCCCCCCCCCACCTTCTCCAGTCAAACGGCCGGAGTGTTGGTCATGTGGACGGCCGGTGCACCTGAGAGCCTACTGCCCACAGCAACAGCAACAACAGCAGCAGCGAGAGACAGGTCTTACAGGACGAAGGTCAGTATCTGGTGGAGGGAAAGCCCCAATGTTCTTACATGCACGGTCGGTTAAACAGGATTAGGATGCAATACTGGTGGAGGGGAGCCTGATTGACGTTCCTTGCCAGATGGTCGTCGACACCAGCGCAACCATCCCAGTAGTGAGAGCAGACATCCTCGGGTCTTCCCCTCAGCGATCGCCCGACGACAATTTGGAACGATGCTATTTGACAGGTGATAGCACACCTGTTAGAGGTAAGAGAAAAATAATCTTGAATATTTGTGACACAAGCATAGAGCCCGATGTTTACATAGGAGAAATAGAGGACGAATGTCTTGTGGGGCTCCATGCACTACATGGGATGGGATGCTGTATCGACACTCGACTTGGTGTGCTACGGGTCGGCAGAACAGAGTTGGTGGTGTCAACACTGAATGATTTGTCCTCCCCAATTAGCTGCCTAGTAGTATGTGGTCAACCCACTGTGCTGTCTGCTTCTAGTGAAATTTTCATTCCAGGCAGATGTCAAGGAAAACCTCTCAGGAGTTTGGGTCTAATTAAGCCAGCAGAGAGGGTTGGCATCCTGCCAGGTAAAGTCGTTGTAGCAGGGACTTTGGTCTCATTTAATTCTGACAGTTAACCAATTAGAATTATAAATATGTCTGATAACACCATTCGTGTTGAGGAGAGGGCCACGATAGGTGTTTGCAAGCAGGTCACACAGATACTTCCAAATGTTCCCGAGGATGCTAGACCAAAACAAATAGAATGTCCTCGACCAGAAGTACTGGATAAACTTCTAGTACGAGCGAGAGAAAGTCTTAACTGGCACCAGGGGAAGGCTGTCTCTGAATTACTGCAGAGAAATAGGGATACCTTCTCCTGTGGACCAAATGACCTTGGTAAGACTAACATGGCCTGCAACAACATTGATACAGGAGATGCCAGGCCCATAAAGCAGCCACCAAGAAGACTGCCACTAGCTTCTCATGAGGTAGTTGAGGGGATTATGAAGGAAATAAGGGAATTAGATTTGATAGAACCATTTGTTAGTCTGTGGTAGTCACCCACTGTACACTGAAGAGCCAAAAAAACTGGTACACCTGCCTAATATCGTGTAGGGCCCCCGCGAACACGCAGAAGTGCCGCAAGACGACGTGGCATGGACTCGACCAATGTCTGAAGGTATGCAGGAGGCAATTCACACCATGAATCCTACAGGGTAGTCCACAAATCCATAGGAGTGCGAGGCGGTGGAGATCTCTTCTGAATAGTACGTTGCAAGGCATCCCAGATATGCTCAATAATGTTCATGTCTGGTGATTTAGGCGGCCAATGGAAGGGTCTAAAGTCAGAAGAGTGTTCCTGGTGCCACTCGGTAGCAACTCTCGACGTGTGGGGTGTCGCATTGTCCTGCAGGAATTGTCCACGTCCATCGGATTGCACAATGGACATGAATGGGTGCAGGTGATCGGACAGGATGCTTACATATCTGTCACCTGTCAGAGTCGTATCTAGACGTATCAGGGGTCCCATTTCATGCCAACTGCACACGTCACATACCATGACAGAGCCTCCACCAGCTTGAACAGTCCCCTGTTGACATGTAGGGTCCATGGATTCATGAGGATGTATCCATACCCGTACACGTCCATCCGCCCGATACAATTGGAAACGAGACTCGTCAGACCAGGCAACGTGTTTCCAGTCATCAACAGTCCAATGGCGGTGTTGGCGGGCCCATGCGAGGCGTAAAGCTATGTGTCGTGCAGTCAACAACGGTACAAGAGTGGGCCTTCGGCTTCGAAAGCCCATATCAATGATGGTCCGTTGAATATTTCGCATGCTGGCACTTGTTGATTCCCCAGCATTGAAATCTGCACCAATTTGAGAAGCGGTTGCACGTCTGTAACATTTAATGATTCTAGTCAGTCGTTGTTTGTCCCGTTCGTTCACAATCTTTTACCGGCCGCAGCGACGTCGAAGATTTGATGTTTTACTGGATTCCCGATATTCACGGTACACTCGTGAAATGGTCGTATGCGAAAATCCAAATTTTATCGCTACCTCGGAAATGNTTCCCGATATTCACGGTACACTCGTGAAATGGTCGTATGCGAAAATCCAAATTTTATCGCTACCTCGGAAATGCTATGTCCCATCTCTCGTGCGCCGACTACAACACCACGTTAAAACTCACTTAAATCTTGATAACCTGCCATTGNTCTCGTGCGCCGACTACAACACCACGTTAAAACTCACTTAAATCTTGATAACCTGCCATTGTAGCAGCAGTAACCTATCTAGACACTTTGCCAGACGCTTGTTGTCTTATATAGGCGCTGCCGACCGAATCGCATTACTCTGATTGGTTCCATACCTCTGTTATTTGGAAATGCATGCCTATACCAGTTTTTTTTGGCTCTTCAGTGTACTTGTTAAGAAGAAAGATGACTCCCTGAGGTTTTGTGTAGATTATCGCCAACTTAATACTGTGATAAAAGACTCTTATCCGCTTCCAAGCATAGATGACACATTGAACAGTCTAGCAGGTTCGCGATGGTTTTCTACTTTGGACATGAAGAGTGGGTACTGGCAGTGCTAGGTGGCCCCAAAGGATAAAGAGAAGACCAAATTTCGTGTCCAAAGAAAAGGAACCTGGCAGATCAAAGTAATGCCTTTTGGACTGTGTAATGCCTCTACTATCTTCGAACGCCTGATGGAAAAAGTCCTGCCTTTAGATATCTGTCAAATTAACCTAGATTACATTGTTGTGACAGGAAGGACATTTGAAGAGCACTTATCATACTTGGACTCTGTATTCCAGAAAGTGGCCGCAGTCAACTTGAAACTAGTCCCTAAGAAGTGCCACTTGTTCCAAAAGAAAATGAATTTCTTGGGACATGTTGATTCAACCCATGGACCCCGAGAAGACCAAAGTAATAAGAAATTGGGCGATGCCAAATGAAAAAACTGAAGTGAGGAGTTTCCTGGGATTATGTGCATATTTCTGTCGATTTGTACCTAGGTTCACCACGATCGCCAAGCCACTACACGAACTGAGGCAAAAAGGGAATTCTATTGGACCACTGAGTGTAAAAATGCTTTTAGTAAGCTAAAGGAAATTCTGATATCTCCACCAGTCCTGAGTTTACCGAAAAGTGAGGGTATGTTCATTTTGGATACTGATGCTAGTGAGCTGGAGCTGTGTTATCTCAGGTTGAGGATGGGAAGGAAAGACCACTAGAATACTTCAGTAAGGTATTGCATACACCTGAGAGAAATTACTGTCTCAAATACAAAGGGAGCTGCTGGCCATGGTGAAGGCAATTTCACATTTTCACAACTACATTTATGGCAGAAATTACGCTGGCTACTAAATTTTAATAACCCCAAAGGTCAAGTAGCCCAGTGGATACAGCATCTTCAAGAATATGACTTCGAAATACAGCACAGATCTGGACACCTGCACAGCAATACAGATGCATATTCTAGGAGGCCATATGAGCCATTCTGTCGTCATTGTGAATGCCAGGAAGAAAAAAGTGGCGAATCGCTGAAGGAAAGAGGACAATTCAAGGTTCTACGTCTTTTGATGGGTCACCTACCTGGAGTGATGAGGGTATTAGGAAAGATCAGCTGAATGATCCCACTTTGAAGCCATTACTAAAGTGGAAAGAAGCTGGTTGTCGGCCAAATTGGGAAGAGATATCTAGCCTGAGCGCAGCAGTCAAAGCATTCTGGGCACAATGGAATTCCCTCGTACTGAAGAATGGCATACTTTACAGAAACTGGGAGAGTAATGATGGAAAACTCACACGTTTGCAGTTGGTCCTTCCAGAATGCAGGGTTCCAGAAGTCTTAAAGGAAATGCATAATGCGGCAGCCAGTGGTCACTTTGGTGTTAATAATACCCTTGATAGAGTTAGACTGAGATTCTACTGGCTTCATTGTCGGGAGGATGTTGAGAATTGGTGCCGAATGTGCGATACCTGCACTGCGAGGAAGAGACCAAGGAACAATGTCACCTCCATATATAAAATGTTGGAGCCCCATTCGAGAGGATGGCAGTAGATATTCTGGGTCCCTTGCCTGTCACAGAGAGAGAATCAGTATCTACTGGTGGCCCAAGATTACTTTACTAGGTGGCCTGACGTCATTCCTCTTTAGAACCAGGAAGCAGTTACTGTGGTTGATGCACTCATAGAGCATGTCTTCTCGAGGTTTGAAGTGTCGGTCGAAATCAATTCCGATCAGGAAAGAAACTTTGAAGCTGCGGTCTTCCAGGAGGTAACAACAATTCTGGGGATGATAAAGTCAAGGACTACAGCCTTACACTCGCTGTCGGATGGAATGGTCGAGAGATTTAACCGCACTCTTCAGCAGTACCTGTCGATANGACTACAGCCTTACACTCGCTGTCGGATGGAATGGTCGAGAGATTTAACCGCACTCTTCAGCAGTACCTGTCGATATCTGTGGCAGACAACAAAAGGACAGGGATTCAAAGGTGCCATTGTTTCTTCTTGCTTACCGCTCAGCAGTTCACGAGTCCACAAGGGTAACACGGTCAAGGGTGCTGTTTGGAAGAGAGTTACGCCTTCCCAGTGACCTGCGGTTTGGCCGACTACAGAGGAGGAAGCTGCAGCTACTATTATGCCAGCGAATTACACGCACGTATCGTCCATAGTTAGCGAAGGAACTATCGCTCTCAAAACTATCGATTTTTCCTCGGGCGTGCGAGACTAGGGTACGAAAATCGACGAAACCCGATGTGCAGATGAATACACAGGTCTCCGATGCAATTATATTAATGTATAAATNCTCTGTGGCAGACAACAAAAGGACAGGGATTCAAAGGTGCCATTGTTTCTTCTTGCTTACCGCTCAGCAGTTCACGAGTCCACAAGGGTAACACGGTCAAGGGTGCTGTTTGGAAGAGAGTTACGCCTTCCCAGTGACCTGTGGTTTGGCCGACTACAGAGGAGGAAGCTGCAGCTACTATTATGCCAGCGAATTAGACGCACGTATCGTCCATAGTTAGCGAAGGAACTATCGCTCTCAAAACTATCGATTTTTCCTCGGGCGTGCGAGACTAGGGTACGAAAATCGACGAAACCCGATGTGCAGATGAATACACAGGTCTCCGATGCAATTATATTAATGTATAAATTATGTAATTGTAGATTAACATTTGAAAACAAAACAGTTAGATGGGTGCCCACAAATAATGTTAAGAGTGAGAGATTAAGTCATAATACAGTTATTCCAGCCAGGTGACAGAACTTGAAAGAAGAACATTCTGAGCTGTTTACAATGCTGTCTTTTGATGACTGACAGTATTTCAAAGTATCTTATGTACAGTGTATTAACTTATGATAGGCTAAGCTGTGCATAAACAGTTTTGTATAAAAATTAATAACTTTTAGTGACGAAACTTCAGAAAAAGTTAACTTATGGCCATCCCACATATGGGTGAACGACTCACTTCACTCGGGAAGAAATCACTGGTCGCGATCTTCCAAATTGAGTACTAAATTGGCATGCTTATCGAAACTCAGAATTACTGCCCCTTTAACTCCTTGATAACACAAACCAGTGGAAGAACTGGAAATTAGATTCACCTTAGCGACGCTTGAAGGCAATCGAGTTACTTTCGCCTGGCCCCGTCCAGACTGTACATAGGAGTACACACATTTGATCTCACCAATCTTAAGTAACATGTGCCATGTGTGCACCCAGCTACACAGCAGGAACACTAGGAGAAAAACTTGCAAATACTACGAATTGACAACAATGGGCGACTGTGTTTGAAAACTGTCTGGAGATTTAATTATGCTCTGAATAACTTGACTTTTCCCAGAAAACAACATAATTCATCCAGATGCCAATACAAATTAGCAGATTATCTGTGGCTCCGAAAATACTAACCATATAATTGAAATATTTCTGCTTGGTGTAGTGGCTTTTGAAACACTAGTGCCCTCGTGATGGTTAAGAATTAAAATACTTGAACATGTTCAGAAATCAAGACAAAATTCTTTAGTATTCTTTCAAAAATAATAAGTTTAAATCAAACGTTTGTAATCAGCTAGCGGCAGAGCAAGGATTCAGTTCAGGCTTGCAGTAGTAAATGTCGGAAAAGTCGCGTACGTATGAAAAACAACATGGCGACGTGAGAAATGTTCTAGAAGGTCGTAGTAATGGTGTTAGGTGAAAAACTTTGATAGTAATTTCTTGGCTGGAATTAGTGTTCAGACGTAAAGTTTGGAAGATCTTGAAGTTGCCGATGATCAGGTACGCCGACGGGGCATCTCTCTGGATGCGCAGCAGCCCTAGGTGACGTATTCCCTATGTGTAAGCACAAGGCTTACGGTGCCAGCATACAGTTCAATGGCACCTTAACGGACGTCTCACGATTTATAGCTAAACTCTCTGAAAGCTACATGGAGGGGGCTCAGACAGGCCTATATTGTTTGAAAACACCTCGCATCTTCANAGGACTGATTATTGCTTCAAACACCTCGCGTCATCGTCTCTAGTAGACGACCTGCACTTTCAGAGGCGCGAACTCTGACTTCCCTAATCATAATCTAAATCCAACACCTCGTGCACAGCCCACCCGGGCTGGCTGCCTCACGTCGCGTAACAAGATGCCCGTCTTCTTCGTTGAAAACTTAACTTAAGAATGTTATTTAAACACTGGTCAATCACGAGCATTACAATTTAAATTCATTTGAACTGCCACTTAAAACTGCCCCAACGTTCAAAAATGCACATTCTCATATGGTCTTGTAAGTAAACGCTGTTACGAACTAGCTTTTCAGCCAATTCGTACTTGAAAGTATTTAGGGTCGTAGCTCAATAATGACTCATGATTCGGTAGTCGTGTTGTCATAGACTACAGGTTTTATTACATGAAGATTATACAGTTGCTATTTAAATGAATATTGATCGGGGGAGCTTTAAATTGAATAACAAGATGATTTTTTAATTACATTATGATTCACGCCATTTTAATTAAACCTAACTGGAAAGTCATCACCTTGTTGCAGCCGGAGGCTGATTCTGCGAGACGGTTAACGACGGCCGGACACACCCATCTTCCTGGTCTGCTTCGCTGGTCGGGTCGGCTCCCAAAGGACTAAAGACGAAAAGACGACGTTCCGGGTGTTATGCCGGCCAATATCAAGCGCGTGGTTATGCGGCCCCGCTCAGTGACCGGTGGAGGGGATTTCTGCAACTGTTTTATTTCGCAAGGATCGACGACCAAATGGTGGTGTTGCAATCCCGCTCGTTTTCAGGTTTAATATTTGAAGGTGTGATCAGGCAAGCCGTTCAGCTAAGGCCTGATCACACCATAACAACGTACACAACGTAAAAATAGAAAGACGTATAAATATACGGCCAATAAAAATACTGTTAAAAAATAGTAAATATTACGGACTCTGTTTTAAAACAAATAAATAAATCTTGCCACAAAATAAAATTAATTGATTGAAACATAATATTGAAATTGNGGACTCTGTTTTAAAACAAATAAATAAATCTTGCCACAAAATAAAATTAATTGATTGAAACATAATATTGAAATTATTAAACATAAAAATTACGTGTTGATTATTATTCCTCCTTCTAGCTCAAAAAGCGTATGTTACAACAGTCTAAAATAAATGTAATTATTTCTGCATTTACTTAAATGCACTTGTATTCTCTAGCATGGTGAAGCTACGAGCACACCGAAGACTAAAGCCACTACATTTGGGTTTACTTTCACACGTCGCGCGGCTAAAGGCGATGGAAGCTCCTAATTCTGATCTGNACTAAAGCCACTACATTTGGGTTTACTTTCACACGTCGCGCGGCTAAAGGCGATGGAAGCTCCTAATTCTGATCTGCTGCGAACTTCCTGCTACCTGCAAACACGACCCTACCTACACCCCAACACACCTGCATCTACGATCCATAATACGAACCAAAGGCACATAGTTATACATATACTCTATGATTACGTAAACATTACATAGCAGGCAATAAATAATGTAACTGGAAACTATTACACTAGTAAACCGTAAATAAAACCAGAATTACTGTTACACAACTTTGCAACCAGCCAACGTTGAAACAGAATTATATAATTTGTCCAGGAACTAAGCTACCATCAAATATAAGTAACAAAATTAGTACTTAGTCCGGAAAGTAAGAAGACTGTTGCGAAATAGTTATGCTTGGCTCGCTAATACTAGAAAAAAATGTAACTCGGGTCCTTGCGAAGTTGGAATTCACTGTAATTAGGAAGATGCGTTTTACAGTTTGAGATTTCTAAGCCAAGAAAACAAACTCCTACGTGGCACAGAATAACTACCATCAGTTTATTACAAAACCTCTGTAGGAATAAGCAGGTGAAATTTGCAGTGTTTCGTGGTGAATGAGAAAGTAAAAAGTAATGCATTTTCCATGTTTCAAATTGTGTACGAATAGCCTAGATATTTGCATTCTGGCTAGCATACGGCTTTTAAGTTCAACCATTTGTAAAATATATAAGTATTTGAACTAAGCACACAAATTACTTGCCTTTTTGCCTGCTTTGAAAATGTTAACTGAATGCAACTATCACTGTGTGGAGAAAATTCAAATATGTATCTCGGCACATTAGGAGCATGGCATATAGCAGGACAGTGATGTCACCATACAATGTCCTCCTGCCACGCACTTAGTACAGTTCACTGTACTGTCGCTTGGAAATGACAGCCATTATATGTGACGAAATGTGCTAGTAAGCACCGCTACAAGTGTTACTAAGCTAGAGAGGAAACTAATGTAGGTATGAGACATCTGTGTTGGAAGACACACTGTACTGCAACTGCAGAGGTACACAGCACTACGACGTGTGTGGGACAGAGTACTACATCCTACCACTGCACATTTGTGCTAGCCGACTGCTGATGGCAGCAGGACAGCTTTACAACTGTTCAGTTGATACCAACACTTCAACACATCTCCTGCCCATATCATACCTACAGATGTAAACGATACTATATATATATATATATATATATATATATATATACACACACACACACACACAGANTATATATATATACACACACACACACACACACACACACACAGTGAAGTAAGCAGATAGTTATACAAAGTAGTTCCACGTGTCTGTGTTTTTGTGAAGCTTAATAACAACAGAAGTTGTACCTGACAACAGCTTCTTTGTTGTTCTATAATAGTTATTATTGTTAATAATAACAACCACAACACTTCTTAGTTAATGGCCACCATAATATTCTTACAATCAGTCGCTCTATTGAGAACAAACGTTATGAAAATAAATTAAAAATTAAACATTACAGGTACACAATTCGTCCCACTGTTATCATACAGACAAAGCTAAGCCATACATAAATAAAAGTACACGTATCAGCATAACAGTTAGCACACTTATGTTTGTAACATTTTTACAGTGTTACTTGATAATCTGTTGATATTTAAATTTGAAGAAGAATGAAATTGATTAGTGCTTTCACATTCTCTCAGTGAACAGAAATGCTCCCGAGTTGAAACCAGGAGGCGAGACACGGTGAAAGAGAGATGGTGCAAGGGGAGAGAGAGGAGGAAGTAGAGAAGAGAGTGGTGACTGACCTGCAGCAAGGCGATGAAGAGGAAGAAGCAGTTGGAGTAGCGGCGGAACTGCTCGAAGAGGAAGCTGGGGATGAAGGAGACAGTGAAAGAGAGGTGGCGAAAGGGGAGAGAGAGGATGAAGTAGAGAAGAGAGTGGTGACTGACCTGCAGCAAGGCGATGAAGAGGAAGAAGCAGTTGGAGTAGCGGCGGAACTGCTCGAAGAGGAAGCTGGGGATGAAGGAGACAGTGAAAGAGAGATGGTGCAAGGGGAGAGAGAGGATGAAGTAGAGAAGAGAGTGGTGACTGACCTGCAGCAAGGCGATGAAGAGGAAGAAGCAGTTGGAGTAGCGGCGGAACTGCTCGAAGAGGAAGCTGGGGATGAAGGAGACAGCACTGTACTTGGCCGTGCTGATGTGGTTGTCGCAGAACCTGGTCGGCTGAGGCCGGTTCACGAAGATGACCCTGTGCTCGGCGCCATCCACCGCCTCCGTCACGGCCGACGTCGTCTCCACGTCCTCATCTGTAGCGCAACATACACCGCACCACATCAACACAGCGTCTTCACACAACACACATCAACATGCTCTGCGTCTCCACACACCACACATCGCACCATGTCAACTTGATATACATTAAATAAAGCAGAGCACACACCATGTTGCGCAATACGACTGGGAGATTCATCGCCAACTCCATCACTCACACACACGGTCACGCCCAACCATATGATATATTACAAAACTACCACTTACAAAGAGCTTCCTTGCAGAGGTAGCCATAGGAACTACTGAAACACTACTCGGACACCAATGCACCATTTCAACTTACACACGGCTGCCTCGGCAAACTGGCGTGGATGACAAGGCAGTAACTGAGTATGGAGTGAGTGAAGAGATTCAGGCGCCTCTTAGCAGCTAGGTCTTGAGAGCCGAGGAGGGTGAAGTGAGGGGAGCATGGAGCAGCGCCGGAATGCAAGGCCGGTGGAAACTGGAGATCCCTGAGGAAACCCGCCGACCAGCAGCATCGTCTCACACGATTCCCACATGTGAATTTGAGTAGAGTGCAGTAAGGTCTCGCCGGGGTGAAGTGTACTCTTCCTCACCGTGGGCTTTCCCCGGCCGGATCACTCCCGGATTTTCGCAAGTAGCGAGAGTGCCGGACGATCTCTGGGATCTCCCGTTTCCCCCGCCCTTGCATTCCGGCGCTTCTCCATACACACCTCGCTTCACCCTCATCGGCTCACAAGATGAGATCGACACGCGGAGGAAAATGTTTTAAATATTATTCCAACTAATCACATGTACGATTAATTGGAAATGTTCACAAGTACAGGATGAGTATAAAAGAATACCCCATCTATGAAGATCTATAATATCAAAACCAAACAACCTACAACCTTGATTGACCAATCAAATGAACCGTGGAACCGTGAGGTTCATAAATGTTAAACGTGATCACCATGAGCGGCCCGAACGACATCTACGTGATAATCAAACTCGTTCCACGCTCTTGTCAGCATGTCCGGTGTTACGGTTTGGATGGCGTCTGTAATTCTCGTTTTGAGGTCGTCAATGTTAGCCGGCAATGGTGGACGAAACACTTGATCCTTTATGTACCCCCCATAGAAAAAATCGCATGGGGTAAGATCCGGGCTTCTTGGGGGCCAGTGATGCAGAGCCTGGTCACCAGCTGCTCCTCGACCAATCCAGCGTTGCTGCAACGTCTCGTTCAGGTATCCGCGAACAGTTAGGTGCCAATGGGGTGGCGCACCATCCTGCTGGAAAATGAAGTCCCCCACCGCCTCTTCTAACTGAGGAAACAACCACTCTGTAAGCATGTCCAAATAAGGGATTCCAGTAACAGTGGGCTCGTGAAAAAAGAAAGATCCGAAAACAGTGTCTTTGGATACAGCGCAAAACACGTTCACTTTAGCTGTAGCGTGTTCATGTTCGGTGGTTTCATGTGGAGGCTACTGACCCCATATCCGCAAGTTGGGCCGGTTCACCTTACCATTTGTATGGAACGTCGTTTCATCGCTAAAAACCAGCTTAGACATGAAGGCATAGTTTACCTCGTTCTGGGCACATAAAGAAAACATGAGACCGTCCCCTTCACATTGACGTGTCGAATGCGAGCTCGCTACCCCCTCACCTACTCAAACCGAGAGTTACGAACGCCATCCAAACCCTAACAGCGGGCATGCTGACAAGAGCGTGGAACGAGTTTGATTATCGCGTAAATGTCGTTCAGGCCGCTCATGGTGATCACGTTTAACATTTATGAACCTCAAGGTTCCACGGTTCATTTGATTGGTCAATCAAGGTTGTAGGTTGTTTGGTTTTGATATTATATACCTTCAAAGTTGGGGTATTCTTTTATACTCATATGCTCGCTTTTTTGCAGATCCCAAATACAGCATATTTGGTGTTATTGAACTACAACTTACGACAGACGAGCGTTTAACTTCATTATGAAGCCTCGTGTTAATTTCAAAATGAATCGGCCTTAAGACTTGGTACACGTCGATCTCACGTACGTTAAAGAGGCGTCTACATGAACAAAAGTGTTTTTCATAGCGTAAACACACACTTCACGACATCAAAGTGGTCTGCGTACATTAGTGGTTTACAAAGTGAAAAACTAAGTCCACAACAGATATGCTATTTTGATAAGGAAATGAAAATAACGTAAGTTTCCTGTCGAGCTGAAATGTTGGAAGCAATTTCAAAATTCTTCTTATTCGTTTTTCCAGAAATTCTACAAGCTGAAGGGCTTACTCATAAGACGTATGTGTGGCGGATAATTAATATAGTCTGTTCGCGGTTTCTTCGCACTTTTTTTTACTTCAGCAGGGCTTCAGAAAAATTGGAAGTAACCGTGAATGGACTACAGTACCGTGTGTACACACACTTGCACTTTCCACCGTTAGGTTAGCTCAGTACTCGCCATCTGGCGATAACACCAAACTTCAGCTCTCAAAACCTCAACGTTAAGAGCCGCTCAAGTCTCTTCACTCACTCGCCAAACTGTGCTCTAATGTCAATGTGTCTAGCGCGCTCCATAAAAAATTCACGTTACCAAACGAGAATACAACTTGAGACACATTTCACATGGTGCTAACGTTATATTGAAGCTCTTGTACATGGTCTCAAAGAGAGGCAGTCAGCCACACTGCTCTATTTTGACATACTATACAGTACATCCACAGTTACTTCCAACTTTTCGGAAGCCCTACTAAGTTCTGCTTTCAGGATATTCCTCCGCCTCACGTAAACAAAGCTTAACTAAGTCCAACAAATCACACCAAACGGACAATGCACCGAATTCATGCGCACTCAGTTTAATAATAATTAAGAACTTTTCCTTGCTGGCTAACCAACACACCTATTTTCTGTCTGTTTTTATTCGTATTGATTATAAATTGAACACTATAATTTACAGATAGAATATTAAAAAAAAGTTAAATTCAAGCAAAAATAAGGTGGATTTATGTTAACACAAGCATAAAATGCTTGTTTTACACAACGTATTTAGGAAACAACCAAACACATTTTACATGGGGTTATTTTTCAAAGGTTTGATTCAAAAAGTGTTAAAAGACATTGAATAGACTATAGGTTTATATGGTTGTATATGTGTGGACAGGCTGTTCACGGTAAAGTGAGAACTTTTGAGACCCTACTTACTTTTTTCCTATCAGTAAATCTTCATTCTTTAACACCCTTTTGAAATAAATATTGTCATATAAATAATAAACACAGTGTATATATTTCACCGAACTCGAAAGTTAATGTCTAAGGCTACAATAAAATATATCTATAATCCATTCACGGTATCTTCGATACTTTTGAAAAGAACCTTTGAAAAATCACCCTAGCCGTTAGCCACATGCATATAACATTACAAACAGCGGCGAGCGCGGATACAGTAATGCCGTTAGGTTGCCAGCACAAAGAGAGGAAATAGTTCTAAAGTTTTAATGTAATTGTTAATTTATCACTTACAAATGGATTTCGAAAAGACTTGTATCTTATTATGCCAATTATTAATGACGTGATGCTAACGTACTTTGATTTCAATGTTTCTTGCATACTCACAAAATCACGCTCAAAGTGAAAGTAGAGCGGCCATTTGTTTACAAACCTTCGTTCCGTGTGTTGTTGGCGAGATGTGGTCGACACACGTGCCAGAGAAATGGTGCGATTATCTTGTTTAACCTATAATAATTCATTTACTGGTTTAATTTTTTTTTTACTAATCTCCTCTCTTTATTATTTCTCGTTGTGCCGATTTCTTTCGTTTCTGATACCTGTATAAGAGATTACTCGTAGTGCGTTCT
>NQII01000665.1:353570-411450 GCA_002778355.1 Clitarchus hookeri
ATTTTTAATACTCACATTTTGGGTTTATATAATGAAATGTTTTTCGTTTGCATCACATATTCTTTTGTGTGAAATCCTCAAGATTAAAAACTTTACACTTGTGGAATATCCATTAATAATATATACATTACTTTTATGATTGGTATGTGCATGTACGAACACATGTACTCACAAACAGTGGAATGTAAACATTGCATGTAAACATTGCCATGTGACTNCGAACACATGTACTCACAAACAGTGGAATGTAAACATTGCATGTAAACATTGCCATGTGACTGCCACATGGCAATTTTTTTTTTACCCTTTGGCAGAAGGATACGAAATGGGCTGGAAAGTAGATCTTTAGCAGGGCTTCAGAAAATCTTGAAGTTACCGTGAATACATTATATTGAGTATTCTTCTAAATGAGAGTACTTCAAGAAGTGCTGACTTTGCCGTGAATTGCCTTTAACTAGCGTAGCGCCAGGCAGTTTGTACGAGATAGTGTAGCGCCACGCAGTTTGCGCGGGATAGGGTAGTACCACGCAGTTTGTACGAGATAGGATAGCGCCACGCAGTTTGTACGAGATAGGGTAGCACCACACAGTTTGTACGAGATAGTATAGCGACATGAAGTTTGTACGAGATAACATAGCGCCATGCAGTTTGTACGAGATAGAGTAGCGCCATGCAGTTTGTGCGAGACCGCGTAGCACCATGCAGTTTGCGCGAGATAGCGTAGTGCCATGCAGTTTGTGCGCGATAGCGTAGCGCTACTCAGTTTGCACGAGATAGCGTAGTCCCATGCAGTTTGTACGAGATAGCGTAGCACTACACAGTTTGCACGAGATAGCGTAGTGCCACACAGTTTGTACGAGATAGCGTAGTGCCATGCAGTTTGAACGAGATACCGTAGCACTACGCAGTTTGTACGAGATAGCANAGTAGTCCCATGCAGTTTGTACGAGATAGCGTAGCACTACACAGTTTGCACGAGATAGCGTAGTGCCACACAGTTTGTACGAGATAGCGTAGTGCCATGCAGTTAGTGCGCGATAGCGTAGCGCTATGCAGTTTGCACGAGATAGCGTAGTGCCATGCAGTTTGTACGAGATAGCGTAGTGCCATGCAGTTTGAACGAGATACCGTAGCACTACGCAGTTTGTACGAGATAGCATAGTGCCACGCAGTTTGCACGAGTTAGCGTAGCGCTATGCAGTTTGTGCGCGATAGCGTAGTGCCATGCAGTTTGCACGAGATAGCATAGTGCCACGCAGTTTGCACGAGATAGCGTAGTGCCATGCAGTTTGTGCGCGATAGCGTAGCGCTATGCAGTTTGCACGAGATAGCGTAGTGCCATGCAGTTTGCACGAGATAGCGTAGCACAACACAGTTTGCACGAGATAGCGTGGTGCCACGCAGTTTGTACGAGATAGCATAGCGCTACGCAGTTTGCACCAGATAGCGTAGCACCACGCAGTTTGCATGAGATAGTGTAGTGCCATGCAGATTGTGCGCGATAGCATAGCGCTACGCAGTTTGCACGAGATAGCATAGTGCCATGCAGTTTGTACGAGATAGCGTAATGCTACGCAGTTTTCAAGAGATAGCATAGTGCCACGCAGTTTGCACGCGATAGCGTAATGCTACACAATTTGCACGAGATAGCGTAGTGCTACAGAGTTTGCACGAGATAGCGTAGCGCTACACAGTTTGCACGAGATAGTGTAGCGCTACGCAGTTTGCACGAGATAGCGTAGCACTATTCAGTTTACACGTTATAACGCAGTTTGCATGAGATAGCGTAGCACTATTCAGTTTACACGAGATAACGCAGTTTGCACGAGATAGCGTAGTGCCACGCAGTTTGTACGAGATAGCGGAGTGCCATGCAGTTTGTGCGCGATAGGGTAGCTCCATGCAGTTTGTACGAGATAGCGTAGCGCTACGCAGTTTGCACAAGATAGCGTAGAGTCATGCAGTTTGCACGAGATAGCGTAGTGTCATGGAGTTTGTGCGCGATAGGGTAGCGCCACGCAGTTTGTACAAGATAGCATAGCGCTATGCAGTTTGCACGAGATAGCGTAGTGCCATGCAGTTTGTGCGCGATAGGTTAGCACCATGCAGTTTGTACGAGATAGCATAGCGCTACGCAGTTTGCACGAGATAGAGTAGTGTCATGCAGTTTGCACAATATAGCGTAGTGTCATGCAGTTTGTGCGCGATAGGGTAGCGCCACGCAGTTTGTACGAGATAGCGTAGCACTAGGCAGTTTGCACGAGATAGCGAAGTGCCATGCAGTTTGTGCGAGATAGCGTAGTGTCATGCAGTTTGTGCGCGATACGGTAACGCCACGCAGTTTGTACGAGATAGCGTAGTGCCATGCAGTTTGCACGAGATAGCATAGTGCCATGCAGTTTGAACGAGATAGCATAGTGCCATGCAGTTTGTGCGAGATAGCATAGTGTCATGCAGTTTGTGCGCGATAGGGTAGCACCACGCAGTTTGTACGAGATAGCGTAGCGCTACGCAGTTTGCACGAGATAGAGTCGTGTCATGCAGTTTGCACGAGATAACGTAGTGCCATGCAGTTTGTGCACGATAGGGTAGCACCATGCAGTTTGTACGAGATAGCGTAGCGCTACGCAGTTTGCACGAGATAGAGTAGTGTCATGCAGTTTGCACGAGATAACGTAGTGCCATGCAGTTTGTGCACGATTGGGTAGCACCATGCAGTTTGTACGAGATAGCGTAGCGCTACACAGTTTGCACGAGATAGCGTAGTGCCATGCAGTTTGTGCACGATAGGGTAGCACCATGCAGTTTGTACGAGATAGCGTAGCGCTACGCAGTTTGCACGAGATAGCGTAGTGCCATGCAGTTTGTGCACGATAGGGTAGCACCATGCAGTTTGTACGAGATAGCGTAGCGCTACGCAGTTTGCACGAGATAGCGTAGTGCCATGCAGTTTGTGCACGATAGGGTAGCACCATGCAGTTTGTACGAGATAGCGTAGCGCTACGCAGTTTGCACGAGATAGAGTAGTGTCATGCAGTTTGCACGAGATAACGTAGTGCCATGCAGTTTGTGCACGATAGGGTAGCACCATGCAGTTTGTACGAGATAGCGTAGCGCTACGCAGTTTGCACGAGATAGCGTAGTGCCATGCAGTTTGTGCACGATAGGGTAGCACCATGCAGTTTGTACGAGATAGCGTAGCGCTACGCAGTTTGCACGAGATAGCGTAGTGCCATGCAGTTTGTGCACGATAGGGTAGCACCATGCAGTTTGTACGAGATAGCGTAGCGCTACGCAGTTTGCACGAGATAGCGTAGTGCCATGCAGTTTGTGCACGATAGGGTAGCACCATGCAGTTTGTACGAGATAGCATAGCGCTACGCAGTTTGCACGAGATAGAGTAGTGTCATGCAGTTTGCACGAGATAACGTAGTGCCATGCAGTTTGTGCACGATAGGGTAGCACCATGCAGTTTGTACGAGATAGCGTAGCGCTACGCAGTTTGCACGAGATAGCGTAGTGCCATGCAGTTTGTGCACGATAGCGTAGCGCTACGCAGTTTGCACGAGATAGCGTAGGGCCTCTGCAGTTTGTGCGAGATAGCGTAGCGCTACGCAGTTTGCACGAGATAGCGTAGTGCCATGCAGTTTGTGCGCGATAGCGTAGCGCTACGCAGTTTGCACGAGATAGCGGAGTGCCATGCAGTTTGTGCGAGATAGCGAAGCGCTACGCAGTTTGCACGAGATAGCATAGCGCCATGCAGTTTGCACGAGATAGCGTAGCGCCATGCAGTTTGTGCGCGATAGGGTAGCACCACGCAGTTTGCACGAGTTAGTGACGGGGGGACACCAGAGTGGTCGGGTGGTCGCTAGGTCCGAGCAGCGACTTCAAGGCAGGACGTGCCAACACCTCGAGGCCAGAAATAGCCTCGATGAGCCCCTCACAGGGCAGCTACTAGCATTGTGTACCACGCCTACAACTCTCTCACAAGCTCTTCACTGCACACAAATACCTTACAAGTTTCTTGTACACCAAACATAAATACTTCTTTGTAGCTGTTTTGTTTACCCTAACATCATGCTGTTATTCAAAATTTACAGATAAAGAAACTTATTGCCACACCCTAAACTTGAAACACTGAGAATTGAGCCAAATCAGCAGGAAAAGTGAAAAATGCGCGACTGATAATCAGTATCAGATCATTAATTATTATAGCAGCTGGATTTCACTGATTAGAGAGTTCCACTGAATGTCAAGAATTACAACGCTATAGTCACTTGTTCCCACTTCATTTGCTTGATTCGCAGTCGGCAGTAGCTTATCAACTGACTTTCAGTGGATGTTATTTCACTGATTGATATCACTGATTCGGGCTTAGTCTCTCTCATAAATATATTTCTTTATACCATTTTTCTTTTATAACAAAATTCCTTTTTTTATACCAAAGAAAATATTTCTTTAAACTAGTTTTTTTTTTCCAAAAGTATAGAAAATTCTTTTTACATTGTATTTCCTAATACTTAATGTAATTTATTAAATGCTACATTACAAAATTATTTCGTTAACACAATGAATTAACCTTCGAAATACGGTAGCTGACTACCAGAGAGAGTAGTACTGAAGTACTGTAACGACATTGCAAGGTTATCATTGCCATTCATATATAGATAACAAATAATGTTGTTCGGAGTGGTTAGTATTTAACAACAAATTGCTGTGCGATAAGAAACCACGTGTTGCAGTAGCACTCGTGGCAGAAACTTGCTTTATTTTGTTGAAGCACGTGACGTGTGACGTGTGAAGTTGACATGTGAAGTGACCAGGCGAGTCATGTCTGCTCTACAAGCACATGTCTCGCTCCAGGAAACATAAGCAGACTCCTCCCCCACCTACACTGGACAAAGCACTTCATAAGGACACAGGCCACCTTGGTGTGAGTGACCGTAGAATGAAAAACAAATCTTTACTGTTAAAATGCACTGTACAGTGCCTTCAAAAATGATATTTGCACGAGGCGGGAAGTTTCTTCCTGCACACCCCACCAAAAAAACTTGTTCCCTGTTTTGCATAGTAGCGATCCCCCCTTCCCCCCCTAAACACACACACACATTCCTGTACTTGCAGTCTTATCTACGTAAAAATTCACATTTTTTGAAGTTATACTTCTTTTGACGCGTTGAGGGTAAAAGCTTAGTGTGCAACGGAAGTTGCGCGCGCACAGTGTAACGAAATCCGACAGTGAACGTGGTAGGGGTATGACCCAACGCACATGCGCGTATCGTCTAGCTATATACAAACGCAAGGTACACGACATAGCATGTGGTTATATTTAAAACCGACAGAAAATCAGTTCATGTAATACGCAAATTTAAAAACATTTCATTTATATTAGTAATTCATTGTGTGTGTATATATATATATATATAATCTTATTAATTAATTATACTTACATTGTGCCGTGCAAAATTTGTTTGTGACAAAAATTGTACAATAAAATTTTGAAAGCGTTTTCAAGTATTTGAGGTTAATTTTGTAGATGGATTATTTTATTAAGTTATACATCTTTTGGCGCGTTGAGGGTAATTTAATTATGTTCTTTAATCAAACATTTTAAAATTATATTTAATGTCTTTCTTCGGTCATTACACAGATTTTCCTACTTACATAAATTATTTGCATAAGTAATACAATTTTATTTTAGTCGCGCCAAAGAAGTATAACTTCTAACGCGCGTACATAAGTACACGCACCCATTTTTTTTAATGGTAAACATAGTTTGTTTGGATTGTTGCTGCTATTTGATGTAACAGTAGCGATCTCTTACAAAACAAAGGTTGCACATTGTGCTCGTAACAGTCGTGACACCAGAGCTCCATTATTCACTGCTGAATGCGAGCGGGAAGCAACAAGTGCGGGAGACAATACCACAGGCTGTTATTGATTTAGCGGCCAGTGAGAAGGCAACTGCTTCATATCACGCGACTTGGAGCACCACAACTGACCACGGGCCAACTATAGCGTGTACATCGATACGTAGCTAAGGTTTCATTCGTGCGAGTTGTTACGAGAGTGCGTACTGTGGCGGTGGCCGCGTGTTACACTCTGCTTTCTTCGCTCCGCAATCTTGCGCGACATAGAAGACACGCATGCAGGCAGCGCACTCTACACAAACCATTGTCAAAAACACAGCTCAAGTTTCGAAAGTCTCAACAATCCGCCGAGGTTAGACCAGCATGTGTGGCCAGCTGTCTGGTGAGTGAGTGAAGAGATTCTGGCGGCTCTTAACATATCGACGTCTTGAGAGCAGATGAGACTGAAGCGAGGCGAGTATGGAGTAGCACCGGAATGAAGGGGCGAGGAAAACGGGAGATCCCCTAGGAAACCCGCCTACCAGCGGCATCGTCGGGCACGATTCCCACACGCGAAAACCAGGGAGCTACCCATCCGGGAATCGAACCCGGTTCGCCTTTGTGGATGGCGAGTATTCTAGCCACTACAATACCGCGGCCCCGCCCAGCTAACTGGTGAAAGTGAAGAAAGGGCACCAGAAATGTGAAGCTAAACTCCGCCTACCAACCATGTCTAAACCAATCAGAATCAATGAAGGGCGAAGCAGCAGACGGAGTGTGGACAGGACTCTGAACTGGAGCAACACTGCAGTCGGCGAACTGCCAGTAACATACACGCCTTCCCCTCCCCCTGGGCGACGGGCTAGAGGACGTGGGTTCAAGGTTCTGCAAGTGCCTTTACTTACTACCCCTCTAGGACTTCCCTCTCGCCCTTATTCTATGTAGATTAAGGCCTTTACTTTAAGTCGTACAACTTTATGTAATTACCTTTAAATGGTCTCTTTCACCCTATCCCTGGTTTATTTCTAAACACTCTCTTGACCCAACCTTCCATTCTTAAAAAGAGGGAACATAACACGTGGAAGACATAACCAAACCAACTATACGTTTTCACCAGTCAAGTTTAATTGCTCTCTCTGTGACACACACACATTCACCATTTCTTTCTCACATTATATTATATATATATATATATAACTCCGTCTCTCTTGCCCCTATATCTATATCGCTATAGATATCTATCCCCTCTACCTACCTTCATATTCATATTAACATGCATCGCTATCGCTGTGCGTTTGTTTCTATATTTTCCTCTAGATACCCATTATCTCCAAATCAATTTCAAAACTCTTGAAAGTTGTTCTAGTAAACACGTTGAACAAATGAACAGAAACTCCGTCCAGAAGTTTCAAACGGAGGACTGCTCGAGGTAGAAAATTCTTTAATACAGGACAACCGAATGAACGAGCACAGTACGGTCAGATACACGTTACGAAGGTTGTATTTTGAGAGCTGTACGAGAGGAAGTGCAGCAGTGTGGCACATACTCGGCAGCTTTGAAACGAACACCCCCCCCCNGCTGCAGGTCGCTCTGAGACTTGCTTGAATGTACATTTCTTGTAAACACATGCTTGCACAGTAAACGACATCTCAAGTAGACCAGTATCAGAACTACTGCGCAAGGCTAGTGAAGACAAGAGTACTGTCTGGCCTCGTCTATAACCCTTCCTAGTGAAGACAAGAGTACCGCCTGCCCTCGTCTACAACCCTTCTTAGTTGTCATCAGTCGCACTGCAAGCAGTTGTGTCTGTCAGAATATTTAAAATAATTTGTAATATTTCTATGTATAAATATTTTTCGAGGACAGAAATGGAAGTCGAAATTTTGTGTCGGTTCGTAAATGTTTGTATTGAAACTAAAATATGGTCGTTGAAAAGTCAGAATAAATCGCTGTTAAGTAGTCTTCTATTTACGATACTTATTCTTCTGTACAACAGTGTTTTAAACCACGGCGTCAATGCTGGGGTTCTGAGGGAACAGGACACGCGGTGCAGCTTCTCTATCGTATATTTCATCGGCGTCGCAATGCTTCCTTGTGGCTGGAGTGACCTCCATGTGTTTCATACTGTTTACTACGAATTCCCCTTAAAAAACTGTTCAATATTTGTGAGCGACGTCGGTGTACAAATAGAATTCTAGACATTTCCCACATCTGAACATCAGTTCCCGTTTTACATTTCCGTCTCTATAATGTGTGTTTTAAGTGATAAAGGGATAGGAAGAGTGATTCACGATCATATTAAGGTATGAAACGTCAGTCCAGGCCATTGAGCACAGCACAAAGACATGTAGCACACCTTTGTATGTATTATTGCACCGTGAGATGATAGGGTCAGAAGTCCTATAAGGAAAGAGATATAGGCTAGATATACAGATAGATAAATAGAGGTAGATGCACTGAAGAGCCAAAAAAACTGGTACATCTGACTAATATCATGTAGTTCCCCCGAGCACGCAGAAGTGCAGCAAGACGACGTGGCATGGACTCAACTAATGTCTGAAGGTATGCAGGAGGCAATTCACACCATGAATCCTGCAGGGCCGTTCACAAATCCAATATGCGCCAATTTGAGAAAGGGTTGCACGTCTGTCACGTTTAATTATTCTCGTCAGTCGTCGTTTGTCCCGTTCTTTCACGATCTTTTTCCGGCCGCAGCGATGTCGAAGATGTGATGTTTTACCGGATTCCCGATATTCACGGTACACTCGTGAAATGGTCGTACGCGAACATCCAAATGTTATCGCTACCTCGGAGATGCTATGTCCCATCTCTCGTGCGCCGACTATAACACCACGTTCAACCTCGCTTAAATCTTGATAACCTGCCATTGTAGCAGCAGTAACCGATCTAGCTGCCGACCGCATCGCGTTACTCTGATTGGTTCCATACCTCTGTTATTTGCATACGCACGCCTATACCTGTTTTTTTGGCTCTTCAGTGTATATAGGCTAGATATAGATAAATAGTTAGATATAGAGGTAGATAAACAGAGCTGGATATAGAGATAGATACATAGTTAGATATTAGGCTAGATATAGAGATAAATACATGTAGGTATATAGATATAGAGAAAGATAATGAGGTAGGTATATATAGATAGATATATATAGAGATTGAGAGAGAGAGATAGAGAGAGACACACCAATTCTGCACGCGCGTAAAGGTGACCGTAACTGCGGTGTCGCAGGTAACAACAAACAGAAAGTAGTTACATTATAAGCGGTAATCACCAATTGGTTCAGCCGTTTCAGTATGACTTGCCGTTAGTTAGTGATGTGGGTTTGCGAAGTGACATTGGCACTTGAGGAATTCTCTTGAACGACCCGACATTCCAGACACTCGGCCATAGTTGGCTCGCCGTCCAGTTTCTCCTTCCAGCCTCCTTGTGTCCAGTGTTGCCAACTCAGTGAGGAACTCACCGTCTTACCGGATATTTCAGATGATCGTCTGGTGGCAACATTTCGTATTTGTGACAAGTCGTAACGTTAGTGATTTCTGTAAAATTCTGCTGGGAAATCTGGCTATGTAAGGAATACTAAATTTTTTTTCTTTTTATCAGAATACTACACTTTAGTGTCTTCGTAATTGTTCATTTACCCGGAATAGAAGACGTGCTTCTGGTGAAAGCATGGTCATATTTTGAGATGCATATTACATGTTGTATTGCATTTCATTATTTATTCTTAAGTACTCATATGAACTGTATCTTGCGAGAATAACGATGCGGTTTGGCCACATCGAAAGAGAAGTTTTGGGAAACTATTGGCAATGGCAAAGTACTTGAAGTGGCCATTTTACACAGCTTCAGAGTACTAACGTGTGTACGTATGTCTAGCGAATATGTTATTGAAATATTTCTGATAAGATTCTTCTCAGAACAGTTGTTTCAGTTCCTGAAAGTAGCCTTTGTGCATGAACGTATATGGTGGCAGGCAACTGTGACGAGCAAAAGTAAATGACACTTAGAGATGCGGAATTTTTTATCTTTTAACTGACAACTACTATAGAAATGAACCCCTACCAAACTGCGCAGAAATGAGATCTGCGAGAACGACTGCCCAGTTACAAAAGTCGCCTCTCCTTCTCCCCATCCCTTCTTCAGCGTTTCAAAACATTTTGCTGTTTAATGTGAATAATACATATTTTCCACGTTACTCATTCTGCTACATGTTTTCATTTCTTGTTCGCGTGCACATAGAGATAGCGAGTTTGAATGCATGTTTCAGTTAGGGAAGGCGTAGGTGCGAGTGAGCGAGTTAGTTTGGAGAGTACAGCGCCAGGGGGCGAGACTTCACACCTACGCGTTAATGTTCCTTTCGTTCAACCGTAGCAAGTGTAGCCGGTGCAGTGCAGTGTAGTGCAGTTACACCAGTTTTCCCTCTCGGTGCAGCTACTCTCACAGGGTTGAAAGAAACGACTTTTGTGTAGCTTTCACCGCCATTTTGCTGCACAACCGACAACACAGATTTTCTATGGCACATTTTTCTTTATTAGGAGAGAAAATAAGTAAATTTATTAGCAAATTAAACTAATAATAATCCCCGAAATTTTTAAGTAGATTCCAAAATAAGTTCACATTAATTTTTACTAGTATTTTCATCAAAACAGACAACATTTAATATTTAAGTTTACATTAACAATCTCACTTTCAAATGTGCTTAATAGTCAATTCGCGGTTCCTTCACACTTTTTGAATCAAACCTTTGAAAAAACACCGCAAGTGTGACGCTTTGGTTGTTTCCTGAAATGTTGTGTACTATAAGCGTGTTATACTTGTATTAACATAAAAGTACCTAATTTTTGGTAAAATTTATCTTGATAAAAATATTTCTTTGATTAGTAATATAAAGACAGTTAGAAGATAGGTGTGTTGGTAATGCCTAGTAATAAATAATTATTATGTAAAATATGACTACTCTAACGCGGTGCGTAGACCCTCTGGTGTGATTTTCTAAGCGCGGTTTGTATGAGGCGGAGGGATATCCTGGAACTAGAACTTTAGCAGGGCTTCAGGAAAGTTGGAAGTAGCCGAGAATGGAGTATATCCCCTGTTTTCATTAACGGGAAACCCTTAAACCACAATCTACAAGAATGTTACACATATTGCTGGTCTGCCTCGCTTCCCGTGTCCCGTCCCACTACAGCGAGCCAAGGACAGAGCGAGAGCCCGAGAAGCGCGTGGCGATACACAAAGGCGAGCCGCCGCGCGTGCCAGGTCCCGTCCTTGGGCAGATGGCATTTCTGGAGTTATCTTGGCAAGAATATTCTCGTCATCGCCCTTGCCTCGGGGTGCGGGGAACCTTCCAGAACGGGCCAGCGTGACGGGCAGTGTAGAGTCTGGAGGATTGTGCGACGTTAACAGCCAGGCGTGCGAAGACAGCGGGCCGACGAGCCAGTAGAGCGACGAGCGAAGTCTGCGAACTGCGAGAATCGGTGCAGTGGAGAGAGAGACTGGATGTGTGAGTGACACACATTTGGAATTATGGCAATATACAGAGCATGTGAAAATAATGGATGGGAATTAAGTGACTGTACCTTATATAGATACTGTGGTAAGTACTTTAATAAAAATCAATATAAACATTAAATATTGCGTTCGTAGAGAATAACTGGAGTAATAATGTATATAAGGCTGTTGCTGTGTTAGTACGTTTTAAGAAATCAAATTCAGTTATTATATTTTTTTATGAGACCTCCATCCCTCACTATCTCTGATACACCCCTGGCGTCTTGTAACAGTACTTTCTTCTCGTTGTAAGAACAGATCTTCCCTCGGTGCCTCTTCAAGAGCGACATATGTATTTAAAATTCACGCATTTTAATGTGTAGTACACCAGTTACACCTCTTCAGGGACTGGTGTTATTCTGTGCTATACCAACTTGCCTGTGTGCTTACAGAGTTGACAGAAACTATCAATTTCGTGGGTTTGACATCACATCCGGTTGAAAGAAACTACATTTCTGCAGTTATGCTTGCTCGTGTAGCCTGTGTAGTTTCTCGCACAAGACAGTTGAAAGTTGGCCAACTTGCCGTTCGATGAGCACGTGGTTTTGTTTACTTCATGTATGGTTGCAGAAAGCAACTCTGACGACGCCACAGGTACCGAAAGAGGCTCTCGCAAGTGGAACGTTGCCGGGCAAGCCTGAAGTCAGGTTCTACGCTCTTACTACATCCGCTGCATAAACCAAATATTTACTCCATACACATTGAGAAAATTAAAAATAGCAACCATGTAGCTTTCTTTAAGAATTTATAGAAACACATGTTTCGTTTACAGGATGACGTCAGTAGTTACATTGCGTACAAGTGTACATAATTATGAAACCTGACTAAAAACTTGTTTGGATTTACCTTATAGGTTATTTCGAACTAAAAATAATTTTATTTATTTTACCATGAAAGTTTCTAATAAATTTCCTCTGAATGTAAGAGAATTGTCTACCGTCAAATTCAAGACTACAGTTAAGAAATGATTATAGGCACATCCTTTCTATAAGCTCCACGAATATTTGACTTTGTCTACTGAAAAACTGAATGATATTAATTTATGTGATTACAAAATAATGAAACCTATTACAATGTAAATATTTTAATGGTCAATAAATATATATCTACCAATGAGTCATTTTTACATTTGATGGAGTAGCACAGGAACACAGCCCTCTTTGTCAATGTGGCCACTAGTGTGATAGTTCGAGCCGTATGTATTTTGATGAATATTCGCGTGAAACTGTTTATAAAATGGTGTTCCACCTCCATATTTGTGATTCGTATTTTTTCAGATGCATTTATGCTTTGTGATAACTGCAGCTTAACGATGCAGTCAATAGTACAGCGCAGGAAACTTAGGCCAGTCCTTAAATAAAAATTACATACAGGTTGGCGACGTCATGCGTCTTGTTTGCCAACATAACAAAGTCAACATTTGTAGTTTATTCAATGTTCTAAAGTTGGCAGCAACTTACGAGTCTACTTGGGTAAACAGATGAATGAGATAAGGTTATCTCGCCATCCAGTTAAGTTACTCAGCTCTTCCTTTGTCTGCGTCTTGTACTGAGGCTACTGTAAAGCCACGACCAACACGCCGAACACACTCAACGAGCACAACCTATGCCTGCTCACACTGAAGCAGATTTTCAATGTTACTGTTCTGGTGTTTGGTTGAAAGCTATATTTATGACCACGCTGGTTCGTCCCTTATTTCAATCACTCCTTTCCAACAAGACCGCAAGTCCAAAAATGATAAACATGAGAAAAGTTGAAAAAACTGTTTTGTGTTGCTGAAATCTAATAAATGACTTTATTAATATTGTGTTATAGTGTGGCGGCATCCCATCTATCGCCGAGGGCCTACACTAAGGAATACCCGCGTCATATGCTGTTGCTACTACGGTGATGATCATCGCCGATGTGGACGAGGCTTACCTTGGCGTGAGCGCCCCGTCGGACTTCTGGTCTGCCCGGCCGAGGTGACCGGCAGGCGGGCTATAGTCATACTGGCGCGCCGGCCCGCTGCCGGGCTTGTTCGTCGCTTCATTCCCCCACTCCCCGCCTCAGGGTGTCTCCAGCACTAATGGCGGCGAGAGCAGCCTGTTATGTCACCATAGGGCATGAACGTTAGAAAACCTCCCAGAACGGGGCGCAGGAGAAATAAAAGGCTGGCATTCGCCTTTTTGAGAACTTAGGAGGAGGAAACTTACAGAGGGACTCGATCAGAACGTAACTCTGTTCTTTAAGGGAGGGAGGGGACGGCTGCTAATATGGGTTCATGAAGATGGGGTTTAGTAATCACTTTTAAAATATTTAATTTGTGAGGGGACTGTTTTATTGCCATTTCTGTAGTTCAAGGGGTTTTATTATCCCTTTATGTATCTCACTTTGGGACTTTGAAAGTAAATTTTGTATTTTCTTCATGACTGTCGGTAATCTGTTTGTACCTGTTTTCGGGAATTTTAAAAATATAATTTATAAAAGGTATTCCTTCTCTCTCACTTGGTAAACCCAAATTAACATACTCTTTGAACCACACTACAAGGGAGGGGGTCTCTATTTTGTGATGGAAAAGAATTCCAGCAGGTGGAAGGTAGATACAGAGTCACTGTATGCACGTGTCGACAAGCTACCGCCACAATAGATAAGATTATGTGCATATAAGATACAAAATTACAATAAAACATTTTTTGGGGGTTTCTTATAAGTGCTAGGCACATTTGAAAAAAAAAATGTTAAAGTACGAAATTATTACAAGTACTTGATGTGCAAGAACAATATAATCTTGAAATACATACATGTATTGGGTAAATACTCAATAAATGGTATTTTAGTTCACAAATACAAAAAAAGTGCAATAAAACAAGCTCGGTTATGGCTCAAGTTGGCCGGTTACGGATATATAATGCTAAAGTTTTTAATTACGTATCATATAGTATTTTTTTCCCAGTAAAATGACTGTGCTCACTAGAGGATCGCACCTGCACTGCCTTATTCTCAAGGTCGGTGCAAGGTCTCCAGCACTGCCAGGGTACATAGGGTTTCAGATGACTGAAAAGCAGAGTACATACATAGTTGAAATGTATATGATGTGTTGCTTTCTTACTAGTCATTACAAGGTTCATACATTTACGGTTATTTACATGTAAATTTCACGTATTCTAAATAAGTACATGTATATAATATTCAAAACTAAATAAATTGATACCTTGTACTGTATAACTGAACTACTCTCGTAATGGAAAAGTGCATGTGAGACTCGGCTGGTCTGCCACCCTGGAGCCTGATGCGTCTCTCTCAGCCAGTGTTCTGTGCCGTCCCTTCGACTTGCCGAGACCTGCACGGCTCCCGCGCTGCCGGTCGACCACCTGGGCTGCCTTACAATGTCTTAGGATGTTAGTTGATCGCGCAACATCGGCCGGGTCGGATGTGTTCCGCTGCTAGGTTTGTGAGTATTAGCTGTACTCTGAATGTGATGGTTTCATTTCAGTCCGTTCGTAAAGAAGTAGTTTGCTATTATGTTGTACTGACCAGGACGGCCTGATCTTGCCTAGACTCATTTAACACACAGCGCGCAGCACCCGGCACTTGTGTAATGTGATTGCGCTGGTTGGTAAGGCCTTATAACTAGTTTTCCTTTACATTTTATTGTTATATTTGTTTGCATCAGTGGTTACAATGGTGACCTTATCGCACCTGTGCTTCTCGGCTTCGCGAAAGTATTTTTTTCAACTAACACGGGGTACATAGCTCCATTCTCACGCAATATACACTGGTTGTTAAATGCTTCTAGCTTTTATAATTGTTTTTTATCTCTGTTTGCATCAGCGCAAAGCAGTGACGTCTCTCATGCGCGACTAATGGTTTAAAATGTATGTTATCTTGTGGCAAGCAAAGGAACACACATTACAAGTCACGTAATATGTATCATAATTGATGCATTGTAGTAATTTTTGAGGTTGGTCTTTGTGATCATTCCATTCGTTCTTTCTCATGTTGGCATGCATTCTAGCTTTTACTCAACTTCTTGGCATGATAGCAACACTGATATCACTATTATGGACTGTGGCTCCGATGGGTATTTTTTTTATATATTGCGACTCTAATGGCATCGTGCTAAAGCTGTACTTGTGTATATGCCAGTCCTTTATTGTTTGTTACATGACTGATTGCTAATGTACAAGACGGTTTCATATCTTTTGCACTCAGTTTCCCCGAACGTCGTGTTAGGCTGACTGTGTTTATTTATATTAACGCATACATTTTTTAATATAACCTGCGACTACATGTCTTATCAGTGTAATTGTATACCCCATTATATTTATATGGTTGATTGTTAAGGGTTAGCTATGCTAGCGATGACTCGGGCCGCAGACCCTTGTGTCGGACTGGCGGTGTTCGTTTATATTACTATATATGTATTTTACCATTACTCATGACTATATGCATAATGCACCCAATGCATTTGTATATGTGTGCTTTTGTGTATAGTGGTTTGATGTATGTTACCCATGCTAACGTTTATTTATGTGTATATATTTTCGCACACACACACGTATATATAACCTGGATGTCGGTGGACGAAGGGAGGCTAGCTGTCGCAGAGGGGGGTCCGAGTTGGTAGACACCTGCGGTAGCAGACGACAAGGGCGGCTGTGTGCGATGCGTATGTGTGTGCTATTTCAGACCCTACACTCCTACATGCAACGGTGACTTTGCCACATACTTGTATGTATACCTTCATTTTCTTTACATACGTGGATGGTTGTTACATGTTTCCGAACTTCAAAGGTTTGGAAATTCTGACCGACTTTCGCTTATCACGGGGCTTAAAGTCTACGTATCCTTATCTCCTTGATTGCCATCGGAAGTGATGTCTGTGATATGAATTTGGTGTCTATAGCTTCGGTGGGTGGGAAATTGTGGGAGACTATGCTTATAAGTGAGTTTAGGACGTGCTGAACCCTGCAGCCCTGTTCGTCGTCGGGGGTGATTATGTTATCAATTTGGTGACTGTATCTTAAACGGTTCCGAACTAACAACCAATTATGCTTATAAGTCAGCTTAGGCCATACTTTACCCTGCGGTCCTTTTCATCGTCGGGGGTGTGGCTATGTTATGAATTTGGTGGCTGTATATTAAATGACTCGGAAATTACAGCCAACTGCGCTTATAAGTGAGCTTAGGGCATACTTGATGCATGTGGTGCGACTCTAGGCAGACTTCGCTCCGTGTAGCGCAGGTGGAATAACAGAGCATGAGACTCGTCCCCCGCCAGGATGCCAGGAGACCAGGAGGAATATGAGAAAACCCACGAGTATGCCAGCCCGTCCACACATCTTAAGCTAGCAGCCAGGTGTCGGTGATTGATGTACGAGATATTGGCATATTCACAACTAGCTACCTGGCCCGGCTTCGCCCGGGTACAAATTAGTTTTTTTTTACAGCGAGACACTAATAAATAAATTGGGAAAAGACAATTACAATATTATATGATAGTCAATTAGTAAACTACTATCATATATTACATACATACACGTCACGCCTGTCTCCCAGAGGGGTAGGCGGAGATTATGGACCCCCATTTACCACGATCCTGACATACCTACCTCCTTTGCTTTATCCGCATTCATACATCTCTAATATAACAATATTATATGATGGTGGTTTAGCAAATTTCTTTGTATACAACATTAATCGTTTTGCCTCCAACTGCCAGCACAAAAAGATTTCTGTTTGACATGACACATGAAAGGGCTACGTATAGTTGTCCTTGTGAAAAACATGCTCTACTCAAATCCACTCCAGCCACATTAAGTCTTTCACCCTGTGCCTTATTTATGGTCATACCAAAACAAACTCTTATTAGAAATTGGACTCTTTTAAAATTGAAAGGCAAATCCACGGGAATTATTGATATTCTAGGTATTAGAACAGTTTCTCCAGCACCGCAGCCAGTTAGAATAGTACCTTCAATTAAATAACTTTTTAAATTTTTATTTGTAATCTAGTCCCATTCCATAATTTCGGTAGATTTATATTTAGCAATAAAATTATGGGAGATCCAACTTTTAAAATCAGTTTGTGTGGTGGCATGCCAGAAGGATTCAATGAATTAATAAATTCTGTGGGATTGTGCACAGTTTCTTCCCTGTCGAGTACTGTATCTGCTGAGTAATATACTTGTGCCTGCGCATTGAATTTTGCGAGCACTAATTCATTAATTTTTTCGACGTTCAGCAGCAGTCTCCCATTCTCTTTGCAAAATATTCCTTTCTCGGTTATTAGTCAGACTAGTTTCTCTTTCTCGTTCACTTTCATTTGCCTGTGATAAACGCAAACGATTTTAGAAATTACTTTTTAATAAAACGTTTTATAACTTTTAAAGTATTGGCGGTAATTGTATGCTGTAAAACACATTTCTTATCTACATTAAACAGTTTTAATTATGAATTAATTAATTTTGAAAAAAGATTAAGTTATTTATGGTTAGAAAAGACATTGAATTTTACGTTTGTTTTTACTGTGCAATTTAAATTGTAAATACGCTTATTACTGCTTATCTATTAAAGAAAGATATATGCTACCTTTGGCTTTTTTGTAGAGCATCTAATTTTACAGGATTCTTTCGTACATGATTTCTTAAGGAATATGCAGCGTATTTCACGAGAGCGGGCTGGAGGCAAACTTTTTTCCCGACTTGATTCACTAATACCGTTAATGCTCAGCTCCTTAAGTGCTAGGGCAATTTTTAATACACACAAACCTTCCTCGATAAATGCAGATCATAACAATATAAACCACATCCAAATCCGTTTAGTGGTTCTCGAGATTAACGCAGTCATACAGACAGACAGACGTGCGCCGAGGACTTACTTTTAAACTATGTAGTGATTGGCATCATTAGCGCAGGTGAATCCAGAAGGATTATGAGAAAACCCGCGAGTATGTCAGCTCGTTCCCAGTCAGCAATTGGGTGGCAGGCACCGTAATTAAAGTATAACATTTACACATATAAGAGGCGTGTGTACGTGCGCGCGCGCGGTTCCTGCAGTCTTTTATGCGATGAGTTTATTGTCTGGAGAGTGTGTAGGCCGATGCGCGTATTTACTTTATTTCTTCTCATAACTATGCAATGGCGATTTTTTTTTCGCGTTTACAAGTTTGTCTGGCGAAGGTGTGTGTAGACCGATGCGCGTATACACGCTATTTCATCTCTTAACACTTCTCATGCAATGGTGGTCATGTGGTCCCAGCGCTCCTGGCGGCCGCCAGTTAAACTACACTCCCCGATGCTAGCGCGCCTCTGCGGGCGACTTCTGAACAAACACACAAAATGGCCGCGCCGATAACAGTGCTTCTGACGCGAACTGTAGCACTTCAAACACTCTGGTGGCAGGTGCGGGAACCAAAGATGGCCGCCTAAAGCGGCCGACTGGTGGCAGGAATTAAAGGTGGCTGCCTACAGTAGACGATGTCGACGGTGATGGAGGGCGCGAAAAGCAAGAGAGGGGGGTGGGAGACGAGAGAGAACATGAAGGCGACTGGAAGGAAAATTAGAAAACCCGAAGGGATAGAATGTGGGAGATGAGAGAGAGTACGTACGAGAGGCAGGAAGGAGACCTGGAGGAATTTGAGAAAAACCCCTGAGGGATAGAACATAAGAGACTGGAAGGAATATGAAAAAAAAAAAAAAAAAACAGATGCAATAGCATGGAGTGCAAAGGTGGAATAATAGAGCAGGAAGGAAACAGGGGAAATTCAAGATGGCCATTGCTGACGAGGAATGATAGAGCAGGAGGTTGCCACGTGGCATCATCATCCAAAATGGCGGCCTTGGTAACCCAGCTCCCCAACCCCCGTCGGGGAACTTACTATTTCTAACTACTATCTGTGACACACTACTTCCTGAAGCACGAGCAATGGCGGGCACATAGGACCGCACCAATTTAACTGATTCGTAGTGTTTTCCCAAATCGTTGCATTAATTTTCTCGTACGAATTTGATTTAAAAAAAACCACGAGGGAGGTAAATCAATGCCACACAAACACACACACACGCGCGCGCGCACTATCGTTTGCACTCTGGGAAGCAGAGTTGCGCTGATTTGGTGTAAAATAACAATTTAGTAGCCTTTTTATACATCTTTAATGATTTCCTTGTTTTAATTTCCCTGGTTTTCACTGTCCTCCTCTCGGTCATGTATCTTAGCTTGTATGTGGCATATACCAATGCGACCATGCTTTAGTTATAAATAGTACTATCAATACATTCCAATTCCTGGTATTGTGAACATTTCCTTCAGATGAGCCCCTAACTTTTCATACTGAAATATTCACCCGATTCAAAATGGGATATACCAAGGATAATAGTTCATATGGTAAGTCAGATTAGTGTAGTGTTNCCTTCAGATGAGCCCCTAACTTTTCATACTGAAATATTCACCCGATTCAAAATGGGATATACCAAGGATAATAGTTAATATGGTAAGTCAGATTAGTGTAGTGTTCTCAGAATTTTCAGAATAGAGAAGGGGGAAAGACATTACAAGTTAGGTAATGGTCAGGCTAAGACACTACAATTATAGACACTAGTAGCACGATGAAAAGGATTGACGTTCCTGTTTTTTACTCCGTAGGCCATAGATGCGGGTCTTCTTTGGCAAACACAGCTCACCGATATATATTTGCATTTCCACAGTCGTCGCGTCTTACCACTGACAATCGGCACATAACTTGCTGTGGCGTTTACTCAACAGTTTCAATTACACATACTCAGTCGGTTGTTGGAGCATTTGTCATACTTGGAACAGATGTAAGGAGTCTGCCGAGTCACTGGTGCTGGTGCATTACGCTGGGAAGAACACTGTGCCAAGGACACTGTGGCCCTTGGAAACCCCATAATACATTAAGGCGGCGCATTTACTACGCCACAAATAAGGAGTATTGCAATTATTCAGTATGCAAGACCAAATTATAGCCATGTGCTCACATAACCCCAACGAACATACACTAGACGTACAAAAAATGGCCGTATTCGCTTGCTACAAGCGCAGCCATTCTCGACAGTAAGGTTTACTGTAACTACTACCAAAAAAAAAAGCAACCCGGAAGTCCTATACCAGTTTCTCCCCCCTGGTTAGGACGTTGATTTAAGTGATATTTCAGGTGCGTGTGAAGTGCCATTTCTTGGCGCGTGAAGCAGCGAATTCTCGCGAAAATTTGTTATACTTAAAGTCACTCGCAAAATTGAGCATACACCCTCGTCTAAAATTATATTTGAGATATTTCATATGCAAACAGAAAATCTATTGGCAAAAAGTTACCAGAAGTGTGCTACATCATTTGTATTATGCTATTACATAAGATACAAATCAAATAAATACACTGACATCCTTATAATACAAAAACAACACTCGCGTCTGAATTCCAAGACACAAAATTGACCGTACAGGCAACAGAACTGTAACAAAAATGGTCACAATATTCAGTGCACACAATTTAATATTTCGTATGTCCTCTATTGGCGTTAATCATAGCTTGTAAGCGACGATGCATCGATTCTTCTAATCGTTTGGTGAACGATGGAGGAATTTTCCCCCATGTATTCTCGATCTTCAACTGCAGTTCGTTTTTGTTGGTAGGAGAGCTGGTATTCTAACATTCTTGAGCTCCTGCCACAAATTCTCGATTGTGTTGAGATCCGGTGACTAGGGAGGAGTTTTCGGCGCTGATTCTTCGGCACATTGTACCGCAACCATTCACAGACTACCTGAGCCATATCGGATCATTATCCTGTTGGAAATAAAAATCCGATGGCAACCTCAGTTTTATGGCAGTTTCGGAACGTCTTCCTTCAGGATGTTGAAGTACAGCATTTTGTCCATAGTAGCCTCCATGAATTCGATATTCCCTGTCCCGCTTCCTGCCATCGAGCCCTCCAGCACGATGCTGTAGGGCGTTACTGTTGACCTTACATTCTTTATTTGGAGCTCCGTGCTTGGGCGTCTCCAAACGATCTGTTTGCCATCCGAGCCAAACACATTTACTTTCGTTTCGTCAGTGAACATGACCATTTCCCAGAACTCCTGTGGCATTGTAATGTATGTTTTTGTAAATTCAAGAATTCTCTTCTTCCGATTTGCGGCAGAAAGGAATGACTTCGTGCGTGCTACCCGGTCATTCAAGGTGGTTTTCCCGAAGGACTCGGCGAATGGTTTCTTTAGAGACAGGTTATCTGTGAGTCTTCCAACTACAGTTCTGGTAAGCTGGTCTTTTGATTCTTTAGGATTGTACGTAGAACCATTCGTCCACCTTGTTGTGAGAGAATCCGTTTTCTTCTGCTTCCGGGATTATTCTGCAGTTTTCCTTCATATTTCCGTTTCTTTGTCATCTACTGTACCATTGAATAGGTCCGTCCAATTATCTGGACAATTTCACGCATTGACTTTCCTTTTCCGCACAAATCTAGGCTGTTATCAACTTCCTTGTAGTAAAGTCGGTTTGCTTCTTTTCGGCCCCCATTTCACAACACATGTCTTTTCGAACACACCAAGCTAACGGACATGATCCCAACAGTCCACAGGTTCTTTTGCTAATGACCTTCCAGTACTACATCGTCACTCTGCTTATTGCGTGGAATGTTTGGTCCGGGTGTACGCTCAATTCTGTCTCTTACATTTCAGGCGTGAGTGTTATTTTTGTTTTGCAAGGATGTCAGTGTTGATTTCTTTGATTTGTATCTTACGTAATACAAAGGATGTGTTGTACACTTCTGATAACGTTTTGTCAATAGAGATTCTGTTTTCATACGAAATAACATTTCAGACCAAGGTGTCGTGTAGGCTCAATTTTGTGTGCGACTGTGTTTATATGATGATGTCCACTTGCTTTGAGAAAGGAAGTGGGGAAAGAATTCTCTTTCATCTACTGGAATCACATATCGTTATACGTAAGAGAGCTTCCGTGACGTTGCACATGAACGTGATAAGTGATGTAAACTAACGTTGCTTATCTCTTGCTAAAACCCACAAAGGCCCGCTTTCTCTTTCATCGGGACTTGGTTTGTTTGCTCAGGCTGTCAAAAGGTGAGCATAGTTTGAAAAACCATGCTGCTGAGTCCTGAGTCAGTGCAGGGGCCTGTAAGAGATCCGCAAACAATCGCGTAAAATTCTTTTAGATAGAGCGGCGTGCAAACGCCGTTGATTTATCATTAGAATTATTTTACTGAATCTTTATTTAATGAGCAGTTGTTTACTGGGGAATCAGTGGAATGCATTGCGGTTTTACTGCCAGACCAGTACAATTCACTCGGAATCAGTAGAAATAATTGTTAAATCAGTGATTACTATCAAGTAAATATTACTGATTGTAGTGCAGCAGTTCCAACAAAGTCAACAGTCAAATTCACTCATTTGGAGCAGTTGTAACAGTTTCTGTTTTCCAATTAGGAAAGGTTTGAGAATGTTGGCGAGTTGTGAACAGTGTTGGGGCTCGTGCGAAGTGCGAGCGAGCACTGTAGTGTGTTTGGCAGACTGTGCGGTGCAGTTGGCCCCACTGGCAGGTGGGTGGGCGCGGTTGAACCACTATCGCGATGCTGGCTATCGCCAGGAGGAGTCGCGTGTTCACAGTGAGTTGCGCCCACCTTGACCTGCCCTCAGCCGCTCTCACTGGCCTGGCGTGCTACTGTGTGTACTCCGAGTCACGAGCTACGTCTACCTCGCCGTCCCTCGCTCACTCACTTCACTGGATCAAGGGGAGGAGCTGGAATGACGTCACTTCAAGCTGTATTTGCGCCCATCGCCATAGCGTAACGCCCAAAACATTGTACATGTTGAGGCAGGTGTTTGTATTTAAAGTATATAAAATGTGGAGGTTTTTAAATAAAGCAAAACACAACTATTGAAGCTAAACATGGCAGGATCATTAAATACAAAATAGCCCTTACTGAAATTCCCAACAAAAGCACTACAAAATAAACTTAAAACTGAATTTATGTTGTTAGAAAAATTGCTTTTCTTTAGTCAAACAATTACGAATAATTGTCTTTATTTATTATGCATGAGAAGTCTTAACTCAAGAGAAATAAGGTATTACCAAAATTCATAACTCAATTCCTTTTATATAATTTTAATGACTACTACTGCAGAGCGAACCGAAACTATGACGTGATTGATGAACAGGAAGTGACTGATGAACAGAAAGTGACTGATGAACAGAAAGTGACTGCTGAACAGAAAGTGACTGCTGAACAGAAAGTGACTGCTGAACAGAAAGTGACTGCTGAACAGAAAGTGACTGCTGAACAGAAAGTGACTGCTGAACAGAAAGTGACTGCTGAACAGAAAGTGACTGCTGAACAGAAAGTGACTGCTGAACAGAAAGTGACTGCTGAACAGAAAGTGACTGCTGAACAGAAAGTGACTGCTGAACAGAAAGTGACTGCTGAACAGAAAGTGACTGCTGAACAGAAAGTGACTGCTGAACAGAAAGTGACTGCTGAACAGAAAGTGACTGCTGAACAGAAAGTGACTGCTGAACAGAAAGTGACTGTTTACTGGCGGCTGTTCTCTTACTGCTGAACACTGATGAACCATCAGTGACTTCATTGTTCGTCTGCAGTAATGGCAGGCGGCCTGAGTAACTGACTGCAGTGCTTCAGGAGACACCACTATGCTCTTACAAAGATGGACTCTCAGTAGTGCAGCGAGACTGATGCAGAACCTCCCATACACCTCTACTCCGCAACTGCAGTCGCGTGATCGAAGCTAGAGTACATAAACACGCGGCTAAGTATTGTTCAGTTACATTTCCTTTTAACATTACATGCAGCTCCCTGTAANCGCGTGATCGAAGCTAGAGTACATAAACACGCGGCTAAGTATTGTTCAGTTACATTTCCTTTTAACATTACATGCATTACANGTGATCGAAGCTAGAGTACATAAACACGCGGCTAAGTATTGTTCAGTTACATTTCCTTTTAACATTACATGCAGCTCCCTGTAATACACTGTAGTGTGGTGAAGCTGTATGGCATAACAAGACGGAGATCTTTGGACATCGCTATTACGATGCAGATGACTGTCATGGGAAAACAGGACCGAGCACGAAAAAAAACAAGTGACCTTTGGACGAGAAAATAAATACATGTATACGATACTGTAAAATTCCAAGAGGGGATAGTAAAAAAACAGACAAAAAATTACGAAAAATATATTTTTATATACACCACAGACAGATAACACAAAAAAAAAAAAAAACAACACATGCTAGAAACCTGCTTGAAAAAAATTGGGACAACACTGACAAAAACAAGTAGGAACAAAATGGGACAACACAGCAAAGAAACGCGCCCAAACACAGCATTTTGACCAGACACGACAGAATGCAAGCCGGGTCTATCGCACGACGTATTGTAGACATCTTCCGTTAGTTGTTTTTTTAACTAATATTTGAGTTGGCAGCGTGGCACTAACGTCCAACTGAATGTAAGCAAACGAGACCACAATGAAGGTAGGACTCGGGGTGGCTGAGAGTTGTACATCGTGTGCTTGGCTCGCGGGCTGCTGCCAACATTTGGAACTGCCAACTCCTCGGGATGCAATGACGTGGCACGCCTGTTGGCTCGGGAACGCCCAGTGGCGCAAATCTTGCTTCCGGGTTTTCAAAACTGGACTCCAAGCTTGTTTTGAAAACAAGAAAAGAAAGTGAACTTAACTCTCCCGCCCACCTGGTGCTCGAACTGCGATACAGAATGTTACATATTCACATCTTTCTGCGGAACTATCAAGCGTGCGTTCAAGGTGCTGATTAGACAAAATAAGATATTTATACGAGTTCTTTTACAATGCATGTTAACATTTCACATCGCCAGAACTATAAATGCCGAGAGAAAACAAACAATCATGCAAATATAAATAACGTGGTGATTATGAAGATAGCATAATGTAACGTGCTTTGCCAGTAACGACCTGAAGCTCCGTGCCCACACACTGGCGAACCACGTCACTAACTATTCACCTCTCACGAGACTTGGAAAACCTCTTCTCAACTCAACTTTCCTCTATCACTGCTGCTAATGCACAAGTCTGACAGAGTTCTAGTATGTCAACTTGACTGGGAAAGGTAGAACTTCCTTGGGCGGTGCATCTGAATTCAAATCGACAAAAAGAATTACATTTTGACATTTACTTTAATAATCTTAGCGGTGAAACAATAAACTAACCCTGGTTCATCTGGGGTCAACTTAGTTTATGATAATAGAGTTAAGCCAAGTTTAGTATATAATATGCTATAAAAACTAAGAATCATTTGAAAAAAAAAANAGTTTATGATAATAGAGTTAAGCCAAGTTTAGTATATAATATGCTATAAAAACTAAGAATCATTTGAAAAAAAAAACACAATAAGCGTGAAGGTAATGATAGATTATAATATCATTCGCATCATTATTGCATTATTTTTGTTNAAAAAAAAAACACAATAAGCGTGAAGGTAATGATAGATTATAATATCATTCGCATCATTATTGCATTATTTTTGTTGTTAAAGCCGACTTGTAAACTTAAGATTTTTATCTGCAGTTTACTTGGAAGCGGAACTAAATCATAGGAAATGATAAATTTTTGTCGACCTTTATTTGGGGTTTTTGTAACCTTATTAATTAATTAATTTTAATGATACAAGCATTTTAACTTTGCAAACGATTGTACTTCTACCCAGCATATGCTCAACTGAGTGGGCGCACTTTTATTACATTTGGAAAGAAAATACATGTTTTGTAAATAAGGTGTATTGTCTTCAGTGCTATCTAGTGTGCACTTCGTAATTAGTGGGAAATTTAGTTCTACTATGAGGGATTATGTTAGAAAATTAATGGTATCTGTAGAATTAGAATTCCGTAAAAACTTTCTCAGAACAGAACAATTTAGATTTTCATCAAAATGCGTAATTAAATCACTAATCTCAATCTAACAGATATGCTTTGCTATCGCCATTTTGCATAAATATTTGCTAATTCGACGTATGAATTTATCCAATCAGTGTCCGCCGTTGAAAAAAAAACTGCCAAGTCACCTCTACAGTGGACCTGGCGAAGACGAGCTTATTTGCCGTCTTAAGCAAGGCCTCGATGACATGAAACGTGGTTCGAAATCGCGATCTCCAGCAGTGACTATGGAAAAGAAATATCCAGTCTTAAGACACACAAAAATAAGACAGTCTTCGTGAAAACCTCCTTGTTTGCCTGTGCTTGAGACGAGCTTAAGCAATGCCCATGAAATGTAAATACGAACTTAAGAAATCAAATAAGATTGGCTTCACGAAGCTAGTACTCAAGATATGCTCACGAATACAGCCCCTAGTGTTCCATTTTCATATTTTATGTTAAGTAATAACGTAAAAGCTATTTTGAAATGTTATGCATGGGATTTGCGAAACCAGATGAAGTTATAATTTTTGTTCACTTAACTAAAACCAAAATATACGCGAAAAAACTTAGCGTCTGGTCGTCATTTGCGGCCCAATAGAAATGTCATTGTCGTGCTTTTAAATGGAATGTCCTGGGCAAAGTGAACGCTCTCCGCAGACTAATCCAATGTAACGTGAGGCACAATGCGCGTGGCCTGTGGAACTATGCCCGTACAGCCAGAAACCCAATAAGGAGCCGCGGTGGTGTAGTGGTTAGACTACTCGCCTCCCACCTCAGCGAACCGGGTTCGATTCCGGCGTAGTCACGTATGGGAATCGTGCCGTACGATGCCACTGGTCGACGGGTTTTCTAGGTGATCTCTCGTTTCCCTCGCTCCTTCATTCCGGCGCTGCTCCATACTCAGCTCGTTTCACCCTCATTAACTCTGAAGACCTCGATGTTAAGAGCCGCCCAAATCTTTCCACTCCACTCCGTAAACACAATAAATATCAACAAAATAAATTAAACCGTGAACAAACACGGCAGCAAAATCTTCACAATTGGAATAATATAAAAATCGAAAGACGAGAAAACTCTGGAACATTCTAAAGGGCACGCGCACAGAAAGACGTCACAGCCAGGACAACAAATCAGAAGCGTCCTCGACGGCGGCTACTGTTGTCCTGCAGAGACTGGCAAGGTTACACTTGCCGCCGCCAGGGCGACGCGAGACGCATCAGTGTTGCCAATGAGTAAAACAACTTACGGGGTTAATCAGCCAGTACAACCGCCTCTCTTCACAGGATGCAGAAACTAACACCGAAGATAAAAAAAAAAAACAAATAGCAAAGTTATAATATAATTTTCTGTGATTACCTTACTTAAAACAGGTTTTTTTTTTTTTAGAAATCTACTTTTTTTCTTATGGAAAAGAGTTTCTTTTTGTGTGGTCTAGCGGGGGTTTTCAAGTCGTGTTGGCAACACTGGCCGTAGTTGTGGACCATGGACCAAAGATAGGGCGGAATAATTATTCGTCTTCTGCGCATGTACCCAACACTGGCCTAGGCTACCCCAAAGCAACACAGCTGTCCAACTCACATTTTCAACCGCAATAAAAACGTGTTTGCTTTAGGGCCTGTCTTAATTTTTAAAATACAAGCTCTTTGATATGTATTAAATACTTTTACTTGTTTTAATTTAATATAATTGAATTAAAAATTGGTTAGACATCTTAAAGTACTTGTTTATATAAACAGTGTTCTAACCTCAAATCCAATGCACGTAGTTTATGATAGTCGTGTTGGCAAAAATGCAGTTCAATGTTGGGACACCGAGACTGGTTTGCGCAGCCAGCGTGATCACTCTACGGCGATAACACGACACAAGTGAGAGTTCATTCTACTCAGGTTGGCAACGAGCCGAGATTGCTCACGGGAGAGCGTGGCGTAGGGAACATTTCCGCCGCAATGAGCGCTGCTGTTCCCTAGAGGTCGCGTCTCAACTGGCGGTAAATGGAGAAATGTTGTTTACTTGTGTGTAAACGTTCCTGTTTGGCTAGAGCTATCCAAAAATATCCGAAGAAAGTGGTGACTAATAAAGGAGACTTCATGTTACAAAACAAAGCCAGTATTTTACGTTTCGTTTACACCNTCCGAAGAAAGTGGTGACTAATAAAGGAGACTTCATGTTACAAAACAAAGCCAGTATTTTACGTTTCGTTTACACAAGTTAATGGTCGTTGGAAAGAACAATCTGCGAGAAAAAAAAAACGGATGGAAGCGTAGTTGCACACACGTATAGCTACAGAAGAAACTATTACGTAACACTTTTTCCAAGGAAAGTAGGCTCAAAAATATTCCAAACTAGCGCGAGAAGCGAGTCACGTGCAAACAGGGATCGATTGGAGTTATTCTGGCTAAGCAAATCAATACAAACGATAATTTATNTCCGAAGAAAGTGGTGACTAATAAAGGAGACTTCATGTTACAAAACAAAGCCAGTATTTTACGTTTCGTTTACACCAGTTAATGGTCGTTGGAAAGAACAATCTGCGAGAAAAAAAAAACGGATGGAAGCGTAGTTGCACACACGTATAGCTACAGAAGAAACTATTACGTAACACTTTTTCCAAGGAAAGTAGGCTCAAAAATATTCCAAACTAGCGTGAGAAGCGAGTCACGTGCAAACAGGGATCGATTGGAGTTATTCTGGCTAAGCAAATCAATACAAACGATAATTTATGGAAGTCGACGTGACATCGACTACTCTAACTATAGTACCTGGCACCCACGTCACTTTCCATGAACCTCGCATGTTAATACAAGATGTGAATAACTCCCATCATCTAAATTTACCGCACCAATAAATATACCTATGTCGTGTCAACTTTTAACACACTGTTGTATTTTTGTAATATTATTTAAATATGTATAACGATCATGCACAACACAATTATTGGTATTAATTCGGTGGCCTACCTGAAGCCGCCAAGCGCGGGAGGATAAAGGCGACACTGGCACACACATTAAGTGCGTCATCGCCTTTACGCAACAAGGCTCTGCTTGCAGTGTACTCGTCGTCTTGCGCGTACCTGCGGGACTTTGGAAACTGTCATTTTACTGGTGGAAAGTCTGTGGCAAGTTTCAACGCAGACTCCTAAGGTAGTTTCACGCGTGTCCAGGTGTTATGTTCTAGGACACGGCAGGTTGAAAAACCGTCTATAACGATGTTGGGGGGGGGGGGGTTCCCCCTAANATTTACAGCTAGCATGATATCTTGACAGTACCATTCCGACATCTGGCGTGTTTTGTTTTTTCTCGGAGGTGCACGTAGAGGGAGCACGTTTGACAGTTTCGTCAAAAAACGCGTGTTGCAGAGATGTAGCAGAAGGACCAGGCATGGTGCATTTCAAATGAGAAAACAATCTTGGCGCAGCTGTGAGGAAGGAGACGCAAAGCCGGTATTACACGACAGCTGCCGGCACAAGCCCTGGTACCCGAGCCAGTATGCAATCCGCTGTATGAGCCGCCATGGAGGGTTCGCATTACACGACAGCTGTTCGCGTATAGTCTGTTCACGGAAAAGTGACCACTTTTGTAGACTTGTTTCCTTTAACAACGCTTTTTAAATAAATATTACCATGTAAGTAATAATCACAGTGCGTGTATTCCACTGCGCTCTGAACTTAAAACATAAGGCTAAAGTCAAATATATGTATTGACTATTATTCCAAATGAGACGGCTTTCAAAAGTGCTCGCTTTGCCGTGAACAGCCTATATTAGGATTTGACACTCTCGGAGTGTGCGCAGAGTGTGGTTCGGAGTAAATATGAACCTCACTCCTACAACTGTCACCAGTCTGTAGCTTGCGTAGGCCTATCAAAACTAGCTAGCACTTATTAATACTGCTATATTACTATTGGCCTTCACAGCAATGCATCACCTACTGGTGTAGTTTCTTCATTTTATTGGAAATGACGTGACTCTACTGCTGTACCACCAGCTCACATACACTCCGTGGTCCTTATATACTGTGTGTGTGTGTATATACAGTGTATATATTTATATATAAACCGCTATAATTAATGTTTTCATACTGTAGATAATATTTTAAGTATTTACGGCTGTTACAAGTTATCGTCAATACTATTCGTCTTTGTCGAATTTTAAATCTATTTCAAAGAGCTTCAATCACGGATGTATAATAAAGATGGATACGTCCTTTTTGGTTTCTGCATCAACTCGTTTCACGTAGTAGCCACGGGGAGCGCCCTACGCTCTGATACGCCGATGTGATTGGCCAGGCACGAAAGCCGGTATTGAACCTGCCACAAAAAATAGGGCGTGTCCTACTGCCAAACCTGGTATGAAATCTGGCCGTATAAGGCGGGAAATGCCATGACGGGTGTCATAAAAGCCGATGTAATGGACGCTATGGGAAGGGAAACCACGTGACACTGCTGGCACTATACTAACCAAACTGATAACATCACTCTCTACTACTGCGCTGTTAAATACCATGCTGCACGACTTACGTTTTCTTGCACACATGGAGCAGCTCTCGCCCAACCGCTCTCGGCCGTTGTCATCACTGAACTGAAAAACCCCACCCCTCCCTGCAGCAGCAATGAACTCTCCCCACACGCCTTGAGCGTTTTGGTCTTCTGCGCATTATTTTATCATTTGTATTTCACTTAAATACACAAAGAGGTATTGACAGCAGTTTGTGGAAATGACAACCTGCAGTGAACAGAAACACGGGCTCGGCAGTGGAGAGTGTGAATACGTCTCGAGAGCCAATGAGGGTGAAGCGAGGTGAGTATGGAGCAGCGCCGGAATGCAAGATCGGGAAACGGGAGATCGTCCGGCATTATTACCACGTGCGAAAATCCGGGAGCGACCCCGCCGGAAATCGAACCAGGTTCGCCTTGGTGAGAGGGCGAGTGCTCTAGCCGCTGCTCGGTAGTGGACTGACTGCTCGGGTGTAAGCACGAGATATCAGTAACCTGCTTCCCGCTCACGCTCGAGATGAAGACAGGTGAGATGTGTGGAGTGAGTGCAACACGACTTGCCAGTATCAACTATGCAAGATATCACCAGCTGTCACGTCTGCGTCAGGTGGGGTAACCACTGTCTCGTCCACTAGCCAATGAGCTGGCTTCTTACATCCACGCTCTCTTCACCGTCTCTTCCCACAACCAGTTCACATGCGTGTAGCCAGTCGCAGCCCGAGCGTCCAATAAAGTTCATTGCAGGTCTCGGTGTTTCCCTTCGCCTGCTCTTCAGTTTCTATGAGCACTGAATAAGAAACTGGCCGGGGGTGCGACGACAGTATGCTGACAGCGAAGTGTTTTAGAGCACAACGGCGGGTAGGGTTGCCAGGCGTCCGGATAAAGCCGGACATAGTTAGGCTTTTTGATTGCGTGTCCGGCCAAAATAAACGGTGTCCGGCTTGTCCGGCTTTTGTTAGGTTTTTTACATTTCGCAAACGAGCGAGCGCCGAGCGTGGCCGAGCGCAGGCGAGTCGACTGTCGGTCGCTCCCGCAGTCCCGCCCGCCCCCCTGCGCCACGCCGCGCCGCCGCCAGATACACTCCCGCTCTGTCAGTTGTCTGTCTGTTCATTCCTTGATTGTTAGCGCACGTTGCGTCGTCAGTTTTTGTATTCAGCGACAATAATTTTGGTAAGTATTGTTTGTACTGTACTTTATTGATGCTACTTTAATTCAGACATTATTATGGGTGCAACTGCAAGTGATGCGATGACAAACAAAAAAACAGTCATTTTATTTATTTTCAGATCTCAAAATGCCAAAGAGGAAATGTATTTTTTCAGAAGAATTAAAAAAAACATATAAAATGTTTAAGCCGACAGCAGAACCGTCGGAGGTGAAGTGTGAGCTTTGCGACCAGTTAATATCAATAGCCAGTAAGGGAAAATATGATCTCGAAAAGCACTTAAATACCGAAAAGCATCGGAAAAATATTAGGACCGCTGCGTGTTCGTCGAAAATAGACAATTTTGTAATAGCAAGATCGGGACCAAAAACAGAAGTGCAAGCGGCTGAGGCTACTTTAGTTTTTCACACGGTAAAACACAATCAGTCATTTAATTCATTAGACTGTACAGTACCACTTCAGAAGTGCCTTTATGCTGATTCAAACATTGCAAAAGGAATAACCTGTGCGAGAACAAAGGCAGAAGCAATTTTGAAAAATGTTCTTGCGCCATATGTTTTAAAAAATATATTGGAGGACTTGTCTGATATAAAGTACATAAGCGCTTCCACTGACGCAAGCAATCACGGTGCTATCAAGTTATTCCCGCTGTTAATTCAGTATTTTGACTATCAGAAAGACGGAATTCAGGTCTCCTTAATAGATATTCAATCACAAAAAAATGAGACATCCGATACGATATCTAATTACGTCTACGATTCACTGCGTGACAAAAACCTCTCAGACAAACTAGTAGCATTTTCGGCTGATAATGCTGCTACAAATTTTGGCGGCAAAGACAGAGGAGGGCAAAGTAATGTTTTCTTTACATTAAAATCTCTAACGAATAATCAGAATATTATTGGAGTCGGCTGTGTTGCACATATTTTCAATAATTCTGTCCATAGTGCTCTTGATTCCTTGCCATTGTGTCTTGAAAGTATTGTCATGCAGATTCACAATCATTTTGCTACATTTACCGTACGTACAGAGGAACTCAAAAGTATTAGCTCAGAATTAGACATTCATTTCAAACAAATACTTTATCATTCAAAGACGCGCTGGCTGAGTCTCTTCCCAGCGATAGAAAGGATTTTACAAATGTTTGAGCCCCTTAAGTCATATTTCCTGAAAAAGGAAAAGAATAATGCATCCAGAACTTTGAAAGAATTTTTTGAAAATGACCTTAACGAAGGCTATTGTTGGGCTGTTCATTCTTTCATGGCCATTTATCAAAATCGCATCAAAGATACAGAGAAGGCTCATGTTTCTGTAAATGAGGTTTTGGAAAACTGTTCTGAGATAATGAATAGCATAAATGCAAGGATTGAACAAGACTTTTATCCACTGAAAGTGACTTCTATTTTGCGTAAATTCAAAGACAATAACGAAAATTCTGAACAGGTGACTGCTTTCAAAGAGGATATTAAAAACATGTACATTATTGCAGTACAATATTTACGATCTTGGACTGAAAACTTATACAAAGACACAAAACATTTCACATGGATGACTTTAAAAGATGTTCCTGAATGGAATCAAGTTTCCGATACGATAAGTATCCTATCACAAAACAACGTTAAAGTTGACGATAGCAAATGTTTTGACCAACTGCAAAACCTTAAAAGTTTTCTGAATAATAACAAAGAGAACGTTGATTTCAAGAAGCTGTTAGCACACAAGAAATGGGTAGTCTATTTTAAATCGATGAGTAGTCAAGATTGCTTTTCAGAATTCCTAACTATTTGTCAGTATTACTTTGCGATCCCAGGACATAACGCAAACGTTGAAAGAGTTTTTTCCTTGATAGGTCAGCAATGGTCAAAAGAACGCAACAGATTACATGTTGACACTGTAGCTAAAATGTTGGTTGTAGAATTTAATTTAAAACATTTGACGTGTAAGGATTTTTACAATTGCATTTTAAAAGAAACTGAGCTTTTAAAGCAGGTTTCTGACAACCAAAAATATGAATAATTATTTTTATTGTTTAACTTAAAGAGAAAAAGTTTTGTTTTGTTTAGATTGTTTTTTTATTTTGTTTTGCTTTGGGAAGTAATAGCAGGTAAATAAGACTTATTTGCGCAATTGCCTTTCATTAGAATTTAAGAAGAATTTAAAAATGTTGATAAATGTTTATCTAGAATCTAATTTTGACTGATGACTTTATTTGACTGATTAATAATAAAGTACTTAGACTGATTTGGCATTCGATTTTATTTATATTTCATTAGAATTTAACAAGATTTATGGTAGTAATCAAAAAAGCTTGATTTTACATACAATTTTTTTGTCGTACCTATTAATACTCAGACACAAAATCCTCAATAATGTAGGGTGTCCGGCCTTTTTACCCAAATGTCCGGCCAAACTGGCTGGTCTGTCCGGCTATTAGGTTTGGCGACCTGGTAACCCTAACGGCGGGGATAGCAATGCAGCCTGTACTCCGTACAGTATGACGTAGTGTGCATCGAGCGCAAGTAAGCACGCACACAGCAAAGCACAGTATAACACAACTAGCCGCCTGTGCTATGTCAGCCATCCTCCTAGCAGCCGCCCGCTACACTCAGCTTATTGTCCGCCCCACACACGTACATCCACACACATACACACACATCACACACATTGCGATAAACAAACTTGGTGCGTCAGTAATAATGAAGCCATTTTGCGTCCGCATATGACAAATCAGTTAGTGGGTACGCGGTTGTTTTGACAATCTATGTGCCGCAAATTTGTTTCTTGTTAAATGCACCATAGTTTTATGCCGGGTTTGTTTTATTTGCAGTTGTATAATCACAGCTGGCGTTAATAACTACGCCCGTAAGAACTATACATCTTCGTCACGAAACGAGAGCTTCACTTGAGTGATTGTTTGATAAAGTTTCTATAGGCACAGCAGGAACAATTACAATCAGTGATACAAGATATATACAAGGTAAGGTATACAAAATCAACATTCAAGTGTATTTGTAAGTACACTCTTCTGTCAACATAAAAGGTGAAGGCGCCAAGAAATGGACCTGTTACGTCGCGTGTGGCGAGGATTGATTACAGCGGCTAAGTCACAGCTGTGGTTGTGGCAGCTGAACTGTAGCCGCGACCTTCAGCAGCGAACGCCACTTGAAACAACGACTGTTGCGCTATGTCGACATGGCGATGTTGGACGTGTACGAAGTCCGCAACTTCACTACGCATTTCATTACTTCCTGGACAAATGCAGGAAAGCTACGACGGATGCAAGATGTAAAACTTTACCAGTTTAGTGTTTATTTCAGCCTACGTGTGGTATACTCCGTCTCAACTACGAAGGCAGCTTTTCCAAAGTTCTGTGGATGGCAGGCAGGCAGGCAGGCAGGCATGCATGGCAGGCAGGCATGGCAGGCAGGCAGGGCAGGCAGGGCATGGCAGGCATGGCAGGCATGGCAGGCAGGCAGGCAGGCAGGGCTTTCATGTGTCACAGCAACTCATGTTAATATGTCGTCAAAACAAAAACACTGGCACTACCTTAGAACAATTAAAGTGGCCTTCCTTCGTAACTCAGAGAGTATAAATTAACATCAACTGTATGTAACATACTGTAGTTATCTCTGCAAACGTTTGATGCAGTTACTTGGTCCCAACTTCAACCCTAGTCATGGCAATGTTCACCTCCCTTGCTAGCAATACTTCTGCCCCGGCACTCAGCCCCTACCTCAGTGGAAGACAACACGGCTGTGCTTTGTAACACTGTGTACCTGCAGCTTCGACTGCCTTTCTAATACACTGTCTACCACGATGTTACTTCACTTCCACCGTATTCAGGTTCTCATCTACGAAACGAAAATACACTTGTGACGAGGTACGAAGACTGCTTACTTCCGAGACATCATGCATATNAGGTTCTCATCTACGAAACGAAAATACACTTGTGACGAGGTACGAAGACTGCTTACTTCCGAGACATCATGCATACTACAAAAACTACTTCCCATCTATCAAACAGAGTTCAAAATTACTTTTCCACACTCTCTTATAGCGACATATACTGATCGGAAATACAGGAAGTAATAAGAGGGAAGTGTGATAGTGTGAGAGGTACGCCATGAGAGGAGCTTGCCAGTAGGTGCGCCCGGGCGNGGAAGTAATAAGAGGGAAGTGTGATAGTGTGAGAGGTACGCCATGAGAGGAGCTTGCCAGTAGGTGCGCCCGGGCGATAGGAATGCAGGGCGGTGTCGCCCATATCGCTCTCTTGCGTCTGTGCATACAATGACTGAAACAGCTCAGCTACAGAGATAGCACCACCAGGCGGTTGTCTCCTCTCGCTGTAGCCCCACTGAGCTGGAGCGGTAATGGAGATATTAACGCGAGCATCATAGGCGCTGCGAGCAAGCCTCTTCATGGGTAGTTCTCGCCGTCGCCGTCGCCGTGCTGTATGGGACTGCCAGTGGCGATACTATCATGTTGTTAGTGGGAAGTGAGTAGCGAAGTTCAACACATGCTACTATTGTAGTTTCGCTCGTGTCTGGGCAGTGTGTTTGAAGGTACTGCAGTCTGGAAAAGACGTTTGCAACGATGGTGGACAGTTCCATAATAATATTTATAGCAAGCGTGATTATCTTTAAAGTTCCACTCCGTCCCAGTTCAGAGTGTGTTTTCTTTTGGTATGTAAACATATTGGAAACACCTTTGTCCGCTACGCGAGCGAGTATTCTGAACAGCGTGATGCAACACTGTCGAGCTGTTTAAGGTGGCCTCCTAACGGTGTGCATAGGCCGCCGAACTATGTTCAGAGCTCCAGCAGAAAACGCTTTATTAAAAACCTCCCAACGTGTCTGAGTGAAGTCTGCTTACGAATAGCATCTAAGAAATGTTACGCGTCTGTATACTTTTTCAGATCCTCCATTTCCCTCTAAAGCACGTTTTTGTGATAGTGAAAATGGCTCGAACAGGTGTTTCCGCGGTGATGTTTAGGTATGAACATTCCGGTACAAAACCTTTAAAAAGGAATAGGGACGTGCATCAAACCTTTCTTTTTATTATTACGTTATAAAATGGTAGGGTGTTGAAAGTCTCATAGATACGCGTTATCGACGGCAAGACGGCACGCCAGTTCAGTGCTTTGCGCGTAGAGGCGACGAGAGAGTTGATGCGCATATCTCGGTCACCCCTAGCGCTACCACGGTTTTAGGCCTCAGACGTGCAAAATTCCTTCAACCAGGCGGCCACCTTAAGCCGCAAATGTGCGCTTCCTCGTGCGGCGTAAGATAACCTGCTACAAAAAAAAACACCTCACAAAAAGTGAGAATGCAAATAAGTATGAAATACACATAAAGTAAAGCATACCAATTAGAAGTTACCACGGTATTGATACAAAACATGAAACTCATAAGTGTTGCTAACAAAAATNAAGTAAAGCATACCAATTAGAAGTTACCACGGTATTGATACAAAACATGAAACTCATAAGTGTTGCTAACAAAAAATTTTTTCCCAATATCACAGACAAATAAACATGAAAAAACAACAAAAGTAATAACTTAATGGTGTGTGTGACTAGGAAGGGTTAGTTTCGTCCCACTGCAGCTTAGTATCGTGTATGGCCTCCATGTGCATTGTACAGGTCCCTAACACGCCCTGGCATGCTTGTAAGCAATGTGTTGATGTCATCTGCCGGAAGAAGGTCCCATTCCTTCTGGGCAGTTATGAGATCAGGGAGTGTTTCTGGGGTTTGTGGACGATTATAAACTGCTGTTTTCAACTTGTCCCAGGCATATTCAGTGCGTTAGTGTGCTCTTTGTTGATCATAAAAGAAACTCGTAACTCCTACCACCACTGCCATACTTCACAATATTACAAACTTGTTGTGAGGTGTGTTTTTGTTCGCACTGAAGGCAGGGACTGTTATTTAGGATTGCACGTTCTTCATTTTCCTATAATGGGTTCCATGAAACCTGTAAACTTCAAGTGACGTCTTCGGCGTTCATTTATGTCATCATTGTTACGTGCCATCCTAAGTGGATCGTATTAAATGTCTCAAGGTCACATNCTTCAAGCAGTGACTATGTAGTGTTAATACAGCAATCGGTTCAGGAAGATACACCACTATCGCTGCAGTTTAAAAACACTGTTTTACAAAAGAATACAAATAATAAACAGAGTGCTACTTACAGCGATCTTAGGTGATTTTGCCACTTGTCAACGACCACATTAATGTTTGAATAACCACATTTATGAACGGGCAACAAAATATCGACTTTCATTTCTGCCCTGAAAGGAGATTTACATTGAAATATTCCATAGTTTATTTTAGTTATAAGAGAGACAAACAATGAGACTGGCATGATCACTAGAGATAGCCGTGAAGAGCGCAGTGCTCGACAACGGCGGCAGGAACACCCCGAGTAAACCCACCGGCCAGCGACAACATGCACCCCACAGGGTAGGCTTCACCTGCCTATTTAAATTCTTGGTTTTATTTGCTTATTTATATTTTAAACATGAAAATTTCTAAATGTACGTCGATATCACACTAACTATTGACCTTACTCTGCAGTACAGACAAAAAAGTGAACTACGAATTCATAACTATATCACAATATCGATTCTGCCAAATTTTGATACAATCGATATTGTGACATACTTATGGCTTCGTAGTTTAGCTTTTATGTCTATACTGCAGCGTTAAGTAAACCGTTAGTTCGCTATAGACATACTTTCAAAATGTTCATGTTCAAAATAATAAATAAAAAGGAAAACCCAGGATTTAAAATGGCAGGTAAAGCTTGCCCTTACAGGATGTTCACGATAAAGTAAGCACTTTTGAAATCAACATTTTAAAAATGTAATTGCCCTAACTGCGTATATTTTAACAGGAACACTGACTGGAATGCGCCCAGTCAAGTTAGCAACGACGGAGGTAAAGTAGTTCCATGTCCTAGCGTTGAATTAAAATAATTACGTAAACAAATTTGAATACTTAAATTAATTCTTTCACTTTCTGTTTTTAAATGTATATATACAAAGTGTAAGAACGAACAAATTTCTAAATTTTAACTTTGCTAATAATTCCACAGTTTCACTTGACCCACACATACATAATGTGGTTAGAGAATGTTAACTGCACATACGGTGGAAGAATACGCAATGTGCATATAAGTAGATTATAAGCAGGGCTTTGGAAGGTGCTCAGTTGACCGCGAACAGCGTATATAACATTGAGAAGCGGGAGAGGGTGGCTGTGACGGGGCGGCAGCGGAATGCAAGGGCAGGAGAAGAGAAGCGACAGTGGCCCGAGGTCTTGAGAGCCGAAGAGGGTAAATGAGGTGAGTATGGAGCAGCGCCGGATTGCAAGGCCGGGAGAAACTGGAGATCCCCGCCGGCCAGCGGCATCGTCCGGCACGATTCCCACTTGCGAAAATCCGGGAGTGACCCGGCCGGGGGTTGAACCCGGTTCGCCTTGGTGGGAGGCGAGCAGTCTAACCACTCAGCCACCGCGGCTCCAATAGCTCCAGTATTCGGCTATTTAGGAACGCAGACATTCCCTGCAGTAGCATTCTGCGTGAAAAAAAAAACCGCTATTTTGATGAAACTTGAAAACGTCAAGGGCAAGGAATCGCGCGAGCTGAAGGCTCTCCCAGAAGAGGGCTTCTCCAGTAAGTTACATTATCACTATCGCCGCATTACACACATTCAAAGAGGGAACTATGTATGTGGAAGCACAACACAGAGAGAGCAGAACTGTACTCTATTTGCTTATTTTATTTCAAGAGTCTTTGCAACGACTGGGTTTCAAGGAGGGTGAAGCGAAGTCAGAACTCGCAGAGACCGAGGTCACAAGCCTCCCAAACCTCTCGAGTACTTGTGACGACCTTAGTGACCTGCAGTGCCAGGCGAGTGTTGTGATGTGAGACGGCGGCAGGAGGCTCGTGTTAGCGCAGGTCACGGGTCATCAGAGCCCACTGCCTCCCTCCCGCCCTACTGCAGACTGTCTACTGCTGACTTGCATACATCAGTGGTCTGCCTACTTGCCGTACTTTCCTGTGCAGATGCACAACTACTGTTATGCTACTTTCCATGTAATAAACCACTCAAAATACACATTTACAACATGACCATTCATATTGTATGTTTGTATTGCAGGGTAACGTAGGTACACCAGTGAGTATTGAAGCATTTGGTAATATCCTAAATCGACAATAAATCAAAGAGTTCAATGTGGCAAAAGAGAGCCATGCGGTACCTATTTTGTTGGCAAGTGAGTGTACTGTTTGGACACTGTCCTAAGAGATCTTCCGTGCAGTCGGATGTCTATGTACGATGCGTGTTTATTTTAGGAGTGTGTTATTTGTTGTTGTGTACTCTAGCGGCTTGTGCAGGCGTTGTGCCAAGATGGCTGACGTATGAACTGCAGGCCAGAGCATATCCGATGGCGGTCCAACTTGACTACTAAACTGCCGGAAACCGACACGTCTAACTTGTCGCTGCGGTGGTTCTAAACCCACTCACTGCAGGGACTCTTCACAGATCCGCGTCTCAACAAAGGTCACATTTACCACAAGTTTCCTTACAAAACATACTTCTGAGGCAGATGGCGAAAATTCATTACGAAGGGGAAACGCCTGTCGACATTAACTGGCCCAACCACGTGATACAAGCAGTGGCTGGTCCTTTAAGGAAGTGGCATGAATTCATCTTAAATGTCCCCATTCTTGAACTGTTAAATGTGAACAAGAGCATTCAAGAGAAAAATTAATGTATTTACCCGAAAAGAGGCCGATCTCGATTATAGGCCGACCCCAATATTTTCAAACTTATCTCTATGAATTTTTTTATAGCAAATGAGTGTATTTAAATTAATATATAGCAGTAAATTTTAAAACATTTTTTTTTACATTTGAATGTAAAAAGTGTATATACACTGAAGAGCCAAAAAAACTGGTACACTTGTCTAATATCGTCGTCGCCTCGACGTGCGCCTCAAGAGCTGCTATAATGGTCTCAGATTGCCCATTTATCGTCCTACGGACGTATTGCCGTGATGAGGCACTTTGTATTTCATTCCGTCGCCTGAGCCGCCGACAGTTTGAGCAACTCAAAACGGTGAGTCATGAACTCTGAGTTTGCATGTTAGTTGGGCCTTTTTTAATGTTCTAATGGCCTAATGTTTTGTGTGGCGTAGATGTGTTGTCTTACATAAGCAGTAGGGTTAGTGTTTTTTTTCTTCAAAATTGTGGTCTCGGTCGCCAGTCTAAATTTCGTTTCGGCTTTAACTAAAACCTAGCGTTGCTGTGTGTTTCCTGTTTTAACGTGTTGTGTTAGTCTTGTTTGCTGCCCAAGATGCTTCGTGTCCACGGCTCTCGCGTTGGGCGTAGTCTATCTTCTTAACTGTGCTTGTTCATTGACATTTGTAATTCGGCTGGAGCTTTGACGGGGCACTGGACAGCCTCCGCCGAAATTCATATTTATGAAGCGTTTTTAATTCAACATTTTAACGTGTTAGTTTCATAATGAGGAGGCTTTACTGGGCTCACAAAGCTGTCCTCCTTTTTTAATTGCTCTTTTTCACAGTCTAGTCAAATTAAATGCTTTAATTGTAATGTACAAATTATAATTGTTTTAAATCATCGTTAATCATTTGGTAATCTGTAAATGATATTGTTTTACATATTCTTTAATCAAGAGAGCAACTTATTAATTCATTACGTTATTGTCAAGCTATATTAAAATTTTTGTGTGGATCTGGAATTATATTGCTATTGTGATCTTTTGTCATTTTAATTGCCAAGCTGCTCGTTATAAAATCTAGGGCGCTGCTTTGTCATTATGCATATTTAATTGGTAAACATATACAATCAACTGAAATGTCTTCCTATATTATTTGTGCTTCAGCAAAATATATGCAATAACGTGAGTACGGTATAAGCGCACTCTGTGATAAAGCAGTATCGATTAGTTGTTAACGCGCTGTTTACACTTTGCGCGCGTAGATACACTTTAATCGATTCACGGTTACTTCAAACTTTTCTGAAGCCCTGCCAAAGTTCTACTTTCTGGATATTCCTCCGCCTCATACAAACAAAGCTTATTTAGGCCTAGAAAACCACACCAAAGGACAATGCACCGAATTTCTTAGTAGGCGCTACCAACACACATATTTTCTCACTCTTTTTCTTCTTATTTATTATAAATGAATTATAATTTATAAATAAAATACACACAAAACTTCAATTTAAAGAAAAATAAAATACTTTAGTACTGTAGTTATAAATAGCCGGTTCTTCGTCAGGGTATGGTGGATGGGGGCAAGGGGACAAGCCACGGCCATCTTGAGTAAAGTATTTTTCCTTTTTTATTCCCTCGGAATTTACCTTTTTTTCCCCTTAAAATAGGCCAAAATCGCAGAAAACACCACAATGTGGCTAAGTGACTCCTTCTTGGGGAATGAGGGGTTGAAAGATTACACTGACATTCACGCTCTATCATTCCATGCCAGCAACATCAATCTTGCCTAAAGAATGTTCGAGTTCATTGCCCCATCATGCAACTTCTCCCATCATGTTCTGTCATTCCACAGTGGGTTTTCTCATATTCCTTCCGGTATCCTTTCACCTGGCGTCCTGGCGGGGACGAGTCACGTGCTCTATCATTCCACCTCGGTTCCCATGCCCATAAGCATAGTTGGCTGTAATTTCCGAACCGTTTAAGATACAGCTATAAAATTCATAACATAGGCATCGCCCCCGACAAGGAAAATGACCGCAGGGTCAATGGAGTGGTCCTGTACAGTACTACCTGTCAACACCGTATACACTCAATGTCAATAACACACATAACCAACCCCGGGAGCTGTATTCGTGTTAGACGTGTTTACACTCATATCTCCCTTAGCTGGCTTCGATGACCACACGCTCCCAATCTCAAAACTTTCCTAGGTGCGGCCTCTATTCCCAGTTTCATGTTTCCACGCTTTTAATTAAACATCATGTATGTCAGCAATTAAAGGTGTTGTTCACCGAAATACATGCTTTATTCATAACTAGCCTCAAAAATGTTGGTGCCCCAATACTTTTCGGGGCGACTGTATGTAACATTAAAGTGGGCCAAGGTTTTAAATACTTAAATAATAATAATAATTTCTACTGAATTGTTTTTTTTATGTATATACCTATAGTAAACAATGTATATTTATAAGAATAATGCAAGCATTTGAGTTATGAATACTTATTACAAACTGAAGTAGTGAGAGACAACTGTTTGTCAACCCAGGGGGAGAGGGGGAGTCCCTGCTGGCTGAGAAGTGGAGGGGGGACCGAGCACCTTACCCCCCTCCGCTGTAACTCAGCACCTATGTTCGAAGACAGTCGACGCGTGAGATGATGGGGAGATGATGGGCAACTGACTACGTTCCAAAACGCTACTCCGAGAGTACAGTAGATGTGCAACGCTAGAGTGGAGGTGGTTTCGGAACGAGCATAATGTAAATAACAACCTGTGTTTAAAAACATCTACTGTGAGCAAAATAGCAAATGAACGCAGACAATTGGCAGTAGCATGTCCGTAATAACACTGCTGATAATATCCAAGCATTATTTTAAATAATAATCTCTGCGTTTAGAGAATTATACATGCAATAAGCTACACTTGCCATGACCTGATCATAAACATTATGTCGACAAAAAATGCAGCGGTACACATAACTTACATTTTAAATCAAAAATAACAAGTAATCGCGTTCTATGTGGCGCGGTTGTTTGACCCAGGCTTGCTCCTCCTGTGCCTGATCCTCGAAAGGTTTAAACAGGAGAACTTTAACACAAGTCACTAGTAACTTTCTGCAACAGGAACGTGCACATTTCCTTTCAGTTCGCTTGATTCAACTAACCCAAACCGCCATTTTCCACTTCACCCTTCGTTACACGCCGCAATAATGCGTGGAAAATTTTTACTCTGGTGAGATGCTGAGAATAATTACTCTGCAGCCTTGGGAGACAGCCACGGCCGAGTAAAACACTTAACCCAAGCAGAGTGGTTTGGGACAGCCAAAGAGCCAGTGGCGTAACTGCGTTGGTGTTCAGAGCGAGTAATTACTTCCCAGACGCCAGAGTCTGTAGGCATACTCAGCGGCGGGGAAAAAGGTTCGATTGTTTCTTATCTAAATATTTTCGTCGATGGGCTGAGGGGGTGAGTGATCACTGTGGTCGACTCCTGCACTCCCACCACTGCAGATAGTAAGTTTTTTCGCAGGGTGGCGTGTTAAGGGGAGTGCAGCGAGCTACGGAGTGCAACGGCGGGGGAAGGCGGGAGCACTCCGAGAAGAGCCACGGGCAACCAGTAATGTCAGAGCACTGCCCCAGGCGGCCCACAGTGCGGAACACGAGGCCTCGCCCAAGCCCAAGCCCAAGCCCAAGCCCAAGCCCAAGCCCAAGCCCAAGCCCAAGCCCAAGCCCAAGCCCAAGCCCAAGCCCAAGCCCAAGCCCAAGCCCAAGCCCAAGCCCAAGCCCAAGCCCAAGCCCAAGCCCAAGCCCAAGCCCAAGCCCAAGCCCAAGCCCAAGCCCAAGCCCAAGCCCAAGCCCATGTTCAAGTCCTACGCTCTTACAAGTGCGGCATTACAACTTAATTTGTATATTTATGTTCCAGTCTGTTCACGGCAAAGTGAAAGCTCTGCTTAACATCTACTTGTATGCACGTTGTTATGAAGCGTGATCACGCCTTAGCTGGACGGCCTGCCTGATCACACCTTCTAACATCAATCCAGGACATGCACGAGTCGTGATGGCCGAGATACCTTGCGAAAGGCAAAGCAGGAACTCCCTCCGCCGGCCGGCAAACAGGGCCGAACACAACGTGCCCGACATAGGACAGTGTAGCGCTAAGAACGGCGTGTTTAGTCATCGCGGCATCGAACCACGAGGGTGTCTGGGGAAGACTGTCCCTAGTCGGCGCAACGTCCGCCTGGATCAGCCTATGGTAACGTGGACAAGGCGGGGACTCTCTTCGTTAAGCCCAAGTGTCTCCTTGGAAGGTACATGCAGACTCGCTTGTATGGTTGGGTCTGTGGAAAACTTGGCCGACTGCTGACGTTTTTCTGAGACGTTTTTGTAATTGGTCGTGTGCTAGTTTTCGTTGGAAGGAATCTGACTAGGTTGAAATTGTAGCATATCAGAGAGAGAAAAACGAGAGAAATAGAAAGAAAGACTGAAAGAAAAAGAGAGAGAGAAAGAGAGAGAGAGAGAGGAGTGTGGTATTAACGATAGTTGTAATTTTGTAGGATGTGGTGAGACAGTATCCTCCCACGTGTTTATTCGTATACATCTGAACTGAGTCAGTATATTTTAATTTTATCACATTTGTTTTGTTTAATTACGTTTCACTTAGTTTGGTTGGAATTGTATCTTTAGGACAACCTCTCTTAAATTTCTTTATAATTTCATTTTTTAAGTATTGCAATTTTACTACAAAGTGCAGTTTATATTCAGTGATAGGCAAAGCAGAAACTCCCTTCGCNTATAGTTAGCCAACATCCTGTTATGTATTACAAAGCTCCCTCCACCTCCAGTAATGTGTGATAGAAGTCAAAGTTATTTTTATTTTCTCTTTGCAGCGGTCTATTTAAAAACGTATGTATGTAAGTTTACTTTTGCCCCTCAGAGAAATGAACTTTTACTATTTTTTATCTAAGTTTGTGATAGCAGAATATGATTTTATCTTAGATAATTTCCCGGGTCATTGTGTTCGTGTGTGAACTCTGGAATCAGACATGATGGAAGGCAGTCCATCGTGCATTTTTGTAAGGCGATTCTCCAGTCAATTTAGCCAAGACTGTCCAGCACAAGCCTAGCAGAGGCGTTGACAGGCGCATAAAGTCATATAAATGTGCGTGGACAAGCAAGAGCCCTGAAACGTCAGATTTTATATTTTGAGTAGGTTTTATTCGGACGACACTGCCCCGACTCCACTTCGGAAGGACGAGTATTCCTAAAGACTTACGCTACCATCTAGTTATCATACATCAACAAATTTTCCTGTCTCTCATCAAGAGTGAAATTATTAATTGAATTTGTTACCAATATTTTATTTGGAAGTTTTACAGTTTTATCTACCTAGGACTTTCCAGAGGCCTGAGATTTTAATTATATTATGCACGTCAGCCGAGGTGTAATAATTCCCAGCATCTTAATTTGAGACACTGATATTTTTATTTTATTTTAGAAACTCCAGTATCGGTTATTTGGTCACGTGATTTAAAATTTAATATGGGTCACAAAAGAGAGGTGATAGTCGAATTGAAACTGAAATTTTAATTTGCCTGACTCAGTTACAGTACATTTTTCTCTCATCTCAGATTGATTTTAATTTCCAAAGTAATTTAAATATTTTTCATTTGCAACCACGTCAGATTTCATTTAATAAGCACAATTTTTCTCAGTTACTATGTGTTATGTTAATGTAGAGCCAATAGTTTGCATACTTTATTGGTTGCATTCATAAAAAGGGCACGAATTCTCATGTGCCTGAGTTATTTTAGTGTGTGTTTCCTGTTTAAATTTTCAAGGGTTTATTGCTTGCATGTGTCTTGTGTCTTGTTTAAAAGCTACACATTTGAAAAAGAAGTTTACTTTCCACGTACGTATCCTCTAAGACGCGAGCACGAGCTGGTTGTCGGATTGCAAGGAAAAGGTGCCGGCGTCAGGCAAACACATACACACACTTCTATAGTTCATTACATTTCCACGTCCAGTTATTTCATTCATATTCTCACACAAAGATATTTCCCCGGTTTACAAGCCACCAACAAAATGATAAACATCAAACAAGAATTAATAACAAGAATTAATAACAACAATAAAAAACCAGGAACATGTTTACCGATGCTGAAACAGCATTATGTGATTCTTGTGGCAATCATTCGTGTTTATTGCAGATAAAACGCTGTAGTTATCACAACAAAACCACTGGGCTCAATGTGCGTAACAGATAGTGCAGAGGTGGCGAGTGAACCAGAACTGCAGTGAGTAACACTCGCTCTTACTCGTGCGGAAGCAAGTACGGCACGCAGGCTGGGAGCACACCGAGGGCACAGTGGCGAGCGACACAAGTGCGCATCGCGTGACCTCGTCGTCGCACGCACTTCGTCCTAAGTCACGCACGCCTGACACGCTAGGCAGCACTACCAAGCCAAGGTGCTCGCCACCAGCTTGCACACTGCCAGGGAAACTATACTAGGGCGAGGCGAGGTGAGTATGGAGCAGCGCCTGAATGCAAGGCCGGGGGAAGCGGGAGATCCCCGAGAAAACCCGCCGACAAGCGCCATCGTCCGGCACGATTCCCACATCAGGGGACGACCCTGGTTCGCCTAGGTGGGAGGCGAGTAGTCTAACCACTACACCACACGATCAATATGAGACTACGTATCGTGGGTGTGCCTCGCGCGCTAACCTCCAGTGATTAGTGGTGGGCGGATGACGAGGCAGGTAACAGGCCTGCTAATTACACTAACAACACACACGACCACGTGCTAGTCCAGGACATGGCAGGCTGACTGAGTGAGGCACTGCCACGGGGTACACACACCGAGTATGGTCTAACTGTACCAGTCATCTCGAGACTACTCGCCGACATTACAAACACACACTTTGTCGAATAAAAGCCATTATCATCCCTTAAACATAATAAATACGACATAGACAACACCTTTACTAATATAAACTAATTTAAAGTTTTACAAAACACTAGTTATATATATATATATAATATATATATATTTATTGGAGTGCAAATGTTTCAATACGACAGTCAAACATACAGCAAGGTAAACCAATCATTTACAATAAATAACTTGTGCAGACCTCATATTCAATCACAATTTCTTGGCTCAGACGGCAGAGTGCACGCTTATACGCAACAGGATCGAACCCCCTTGCCTCCAAGAACTTATTGACTTCAATTAAATACTGTTACGAAACGCCAGGGGCGTAACCGAGTTATTGATAACATTAAAATAACCAAATTTTAATTTACTTATAATGCTATAAATATACACACAGCTATTATTCACAACATTAAACTACCTGACTGCCAAAAACTCTTTGCTATTCAGTCAGCGCAACATTCAATATCAGTCTCATTTCTAGTTGAAGTCCTTACCATCGTCTCCATATTGGTCACAGTCACTTAATTCACACCCATTATATAACATACTCAATCTGTCTATTGCCATCATTCCAAATGTCTTACTCTCATACATCCAGTTCAATAGTCCCGCCTGTCAGTCTCTCCCTCTCTTCACTGTACCGATGCTCGCAGTCCGCAGACTTCACTCTCGCTGGTCACTGCCGTCGACACTCGCCGCCCCGCTGTCTTCGCACACCCGGCTCCTAAGGTCGCACAATCCTCCAAACTCTACACCGCCGTCTCCTCCAAACTCTACACCGCCGTCTCCTCCAAACTCTACGCCGCCAACTCCAAACTCTACACTGCCGACTCTGAGACGCGTCACGGAGATAGCCAAGAAGTAGGGTATTGTTTTTGGAGTGTATCTGTGCAACTATCGCGTAGTTACCACATTTCCGCTTTCCAGCGTCGATGTATGAAAATCAAAACTTGAATTTCATCAAGTTGTAGCTTTATAAATAAGTGTACCCAGGTACTACCTTTTGCGCTTGGCTGAGAGATCATAATCGCTCACCAAAATTAAGCAACGTTCCCAGCGGTACACATTTGGATGGGTGACAGTTTAGTGGCATAACATCTGAGCGCTTCCGGGCTTCGGAGAGCACGTTAAACATTCGGTCCCGGTTGTTATCGATTGATAGCAACCGTTAAGCCATTTCAGAGGTCATTGGGCGGCCTGATAAACTCTGACATCAGAGGAAAAAAATATTTCGGTCACGTTCCTAGCCGTTGCAGAATTACGTTTTGTTTTTATGCCACAGGAACCGTACAATTTTCCGGAATAAAAAGTATACTATGTCCTATTCCAGGACCTAAAGTACCTACATACCAAATTTCATCACAATCCGTTTAGCCGTTATGGAGCTGAGTGGTAACAAACATACACACAGACTTTCGCATTTATAAGATTAGTAGGACAGGATAGGATATGTTTACAAACAGTTCATCACTCTTAATTTGAAATACACGTGTCAGCGAGATTATTTTATCAAAGATGTCTGCACTTCATATTAGTGGCATTTATTATTTAAAAACAAACTATTCTGAAACCACGCATGTAACACGCAGTTTCAGGCTACAAGATAATTTAACGGATATGTCAACAATTTCAGATATTCAACATTTAAAGTCAAAATAAATAATGCAGTTGCAGATTTAGTGTACAGTTCCTCGACTACGGATTTACAAAGTAAATCAACAAACTAGTTTGCAAACTTGTGGTTTGTTACGGAAATATTTAAATCGGTTTTCACTTGTGAATGCACAAAGTAATGAAAATATTTAAGAAACTGAAGTGTGTATTGGTATGCGACACAAATGAAAATAAGCGCATATATCTTCGACGAACCAATTCTGTATTAAATTACACCTCTTTAGGTCACTGCATCCCACTTATCACGCGCGGTTATTTAATAACCTTTCACAAATCTACAATATTATTAATTATAAGACGAACTGTTTCGCAATAACCAATAGTTTTCTCCATCAAAATACAAGTGATTTGCAATTCAATGCTGATATTTGTGTTATTCGCGATCCTAGATCAAAAGAAAAGTACAATATTTATTCAAAGTTGTGTTTACACACAGATGGATAACACTATTATTCCTGAAGCATTGCACTGTTATTCTGTCACCAGATAACTGAATGTAATTAATTCAGGTATCAAATATCACATAAAATGTATTTATTCATTTTTCTCCAGAAAAATTACGAGACTTCTAGATTTCATAATAATATACTAAATTCCAAAGAATTGTTATTGAACTTCCACTAATATCGCAACATCTACAAGCATGTGAAACAAATTTTGAAAAAATGTTCAGATGTTTAAGATCTACAGATACGACTACAGGCTGATTCTAAAATCATGGGACAAACATTGAGGGGTGGTAGAGCTCACTAAAACAAACAATTATTGTATAGGAATATATGGGCGGGAGTGACGCGTTGAGGCACAAACACAAAAACATAACACATTAACGGAAACATAAAATGTTCATTAGCAGCATATTTAACGAGTGATTCCGTACAGAAAATGTTAAAACAGTTGCTGGAAATGCATCCACCAACAGTCACGCATGCTTGGCGACCTCTACATATGGCGTGATTGGCTGACAATGGTGGCGTGCGTGAAATACCCGGCGTATTTGAATCTGTTCGCCAATCACTCCACCGACGCTACCAAGCTTGCATTACTGTCGGTGGTAGCAATTTTGAGCAATTATTATAAACATTGCTGTAAAAAGGCATTTAGTGGCGACGTTGTAAATAAACAATGTGTTGCATTTCATGTGTTATTTTTTTGTGTTTGTGCCTCAACGCGTCACTTCCGCCCATATATTCCTATACAATAATTGTTTGTTTTAGTGAGCTCTACCACCCCTCAATGTTTGTCCCATGATTTTAGAATCATCCTGTATATTTTTCACTGCTCTAAGAAGTAAATGTATCAAATTACCGTTCATAATTTTTGTCGGCAAATTATATTCTTGGAATAAATGCGAAGTCACAATATCCCGGTCAACACACAGTTAGCGGCTGCTCAACAATGTACATATATTTGTTTATTATGGAAGTTCAGCACACTGTCATCTACTGTATGTATCATGTGAGCGCGGACAAGTCAAGTAAACTTCGGTATCCAGGCCAGGGTAAGAATCCTAAGTACATTACAAGAATTACAGTTTGTAAAGCCCAGCACCGGAGCGATCTCCCCTCCCGGCGGCACAGTATTCAGGGCGATCGCGCCACCAAGGAACTATCGAACACATGGCAACAGCTTGAACCAGGTCTGTCTGTGGACCCACGCAGTCTTCAAGAAGCAACTTCTACATCTCGTCGCTTCCCGTCGTAACACAGCCTACGGCGAAGATACATTCAGGTGAATCTTGTATACATGGAGGTAGGAGTAATCAGGAGATGGCATGCTATGGCGTCATTAAAACTCTTTTTTGGACAATCAATCATGCTGTGACACCCAAAACATTGCAAATGTGGTTGCTTATTTATGCTTTAAATGCATGGAAATTGCGACATTTTTTTTAAATAAGTAAAACTGCCAAAGATAAAATTTTAAGCCAAACATTAACATGATTTGGTACAATAACTGTATATAATTTCCGACACTGGGGTCACAACATTGACAGGCTTCATCATTGTCCCATGCCTATCCATGGACAAGGCATGGGCCCCCCTTGCATGTATAGTGTTCGAGTAGCTCAACATTACTTGCACTTCCCTCGCCAAACGCTTATATTTCTGTAACTATTTCTTGAGTTTATTAAATCCTTGTCCAGTACTAGGTATAAACTCAATATCTGATACCATAAACCTTCTATAGTCAAACATACAAAGGTAACAACACTTTAAGAAGATTAAATCGGAAAAACAAATCTATTCACGAAATCACTTTAGAATCAGTAAAATAATCTCTATTCTCCCCTAGCACAGTTTCTCAACGTTTGGGCCAGTTTTGCAATCCGGACAGAACACATTCATTGATGAGCTGATTACCCTAGTCACAACAACAGAAGCAAATCCCAATGATCCAAGTGCATATCAGAACTGTGCGGAGAACGGGGATGTACTTCCCACCCACATTTGTCTAAATATTGCCGTACTGAATCATCATTAAGTGGTCTTCCTTTATCGAGCAAAATGAGGATGTCCTCTGCAAACACTTCGGGCCTACTTTGACAAATTTTCGGGCGCACAACCTTTTGCAGAAACTATTTGTACTACGATCATGTTACAGACGTACCATGAGGTATCCTGTTTATTGCTATGAGTCAATTTTTGTCATAAGCAATGCTGACCAACAATTTCACATTCCATTATAGACGGCGCTATTTTTTTCGGGCGAGGAGATTCTGGAAGTTTCCAGTGACAGGACTGAAACTTCAGTTCAGGTTCAGTATCTCGTGTTCATTTTTCATCTGTGGCAACTCTGTTCAGGAAATGCTCACCTCCTGTGTGGTAGCGCCGAAGCAGTTCTGTGAGTCTCCAGCGATCTGTTTTGTTCTTCAGATAGACATTGCGGAATCCATTTGGCAACTTCTGTCCTGGTCTGTGATTTTCCAGCGATTACTCTGTATGTGGGTGTCGTCGACATTCGCTTCCTGCGCAATTTCCTGACGTGATGTGTTACACGGCCGTCCACTTCTTGGTTACCCTCAGTGCTCGCCCAACCTTCACGGAACGAGCAGCACACCGCAACAGTCTGCACCATCACCACACACTTCCAGCAAAGCTTTGTGAATCTAAGTTAGGCTCTCTCCTCGTAAAGTTTCAATTTTGATTTGGAACCGCTGGTCGCTACGTTTAGTTCCGTCCGAGTAGTTATCTCCTTCCTGTTTACACCACAACACAATCGTTCTACGTAGGACCAAGCTATCCGGACAACGGACACGCACAGTTTTATACTATCGTCTAACTCACAACTGATGTATAAGGAGAGCGATGAGGCGACTAACAAACGCACATGCGCTGTGTGCGAAACTTTTGAAATGAGCCTCGTATTTACATCCCGGGAACGAGAGGCATCGTTAGACGCTCCGCCATGCGTGTTGGCATTGGCCTGCGCGTAGAGGCTATGGAGAACTCAGCAGAGTGTTAATGTGGCCCTTACGGCTCCCTAGATAGCGGGTCACGACGGGGCGGCAGATGGACTGGCGCCGGAGACACAAGCACACCACATCAGTGCGGCTACACAGGCCGTCAGATAACTGCGAGTCTGAGCGACGTCACGATTCTGAGTCCATTAGCTAGAGCACTACAGGCGGGAGTGTGACAGAGCATATTACAGTCCGCCACGACATGTAAAGAACAACAAACACTGTCCGTGGTCACATTTCCTGCTCATGCCCCTTCACATAATCAAAGTCATCCACTACTATGCATGACAGTACATCACTACCGTCTCTGCTTTCACTATAAACACCACATAGGTTTACTGTTATTGTATAGATACTTTAAACTCTGAAAACTAATCTACCTTCGCAGTGCTAACTTATTGAAGGAGTTAATATTTTTCGATCAGTTAGTAGGGTGGACTGCGTGCTGTGTTCTCATATTAGCTGCTCCTCCTCCAAGAGATTGCAGGGCTGTTTGTAGCCTCAGTTAAAGCCAACACATATGTGACATGCAGTACACTCTTCTGCAGTCAGTCACCGCAGCTAGCTGACTTACCACTGATCTCGGATGTCACCGACACACACAGCTCACTACATACGTTTTCCCTTCTCCCGAGTATAACTCTGTATTCACCCCACCGACCGAAAACACCCAGTCCACTTTGACAGAACAGAGGACAGCTAAGCGATTTACTATTACGCGCATTTCCCCCCATATTACGGAAACCTTGGAGAGAGCGACATACACAACAGCATTCAAGTCTCAAGCCATATTTTGCAACATAGCGATCTGCCAAATTCTACTGCCGTAGCAAAGTTTTCTAATGACAACTCACCACTTTTTTTTTTTTTTTTTTTTTTTTTTTTTAAACCAACGGCGGAGTAAGAGGTGGTAACTAATTCCATTTGAAGATCTAGCGTTCCCACATGTCACAATGCACCGTCACAATGACGCCAATACCAGAAGTAGGCCTCAGTGCACATATTGCGAAAACGGTCGCTAAATGCACTGGTATTCACAGAACGCAATCAACCTACTAGGCGGGGAAGTGTGTGCAGTTCGTGCAGGCGATACGAACAGGAAGGCCTCCACCACGAGCCACTATCTTCCATGCGTGTTACCTAACAGCGATCTGCCGGCCACCCACACTTACTTACTGCCATTACCATAACTAACACCTCGCAGTTCTACTTGTGCAGTCCATCTTCTCATTCCACACACCACTATCGGCTCGTATTCATTCCTATCATGTCTTTAACGGTTATTACGTTAACACACCAACTAAACCTAGTATCTCCTTTAATTACTTCGATCACGATTAGTTACTTACTTCACTTATAATAAAACGTAGACATCAGCTACGCGTTTAAGAAGGCTGTCAGTGGTATACACGTAACTGTCAGTAGTATATACGTAGGGTCCACCTATCCCGATCTTCCAACATTTTTCTGAGGAATTTCATCAGCCATTCTCAAGACAAACTAGCGCACGGACTTCTAGTTTACAAATGGACGTTTGCTTTGAACGAGCAGTTAACAAAGAAGACGAAAATAAATCACATGGGTTAGTGTCGCCAACAAAATCTTTGGTCACTGCAAAGAAATTCTTCATTCAAAATACGTCACACGTAACTACACATATCATTTTGCTGATAAATTGTAACCATATTTTTGCATACACTAAATATTTGTTTAACATACTGAAACGTAATAATATTTGTTTGGCATAAACAAAATTGTTTCAAATAAACGGAAGCTTGGTTGTACTAACAAAATATCGTTTAGTATATGTGGTGTAGCGAAACATTTGTTGTTTCCAGTGCAACTTGGAGAGCAGTGACGTGAGCGTGCGACGTGAGTGTTCACTGACAAGTTCCTCCAGTCTGGTGTCCGACCGGCAAACCGTGTGTGCCCGCCGATATGCGTGGCTTCCTCTGCAGTCGACACGCATCCCTAACTGGCCCAGTGTTGCACACACAACACACTTGTATACACGAGCGAGACATCAGGACTCATGTCCAATAACTGTAGAGTACAGAGAGGGGTCTATATCACGCAAGTCTTCTAAGGGTATGTTCCGAACAGAGTCTTCGACTAGTCTGATAGGAATTCAATCCTGGCAATCTAAGGAGAAACCAGCAAACTGCTTCTCCGCGATACGGCATATTTAATAGCCAATTAAATCGTGCCAGCACACTTTTCATGTGGATCACGTTATATTTTCTTATCTGTGAGGGTTAAGTATAACAAAAGCAGTAATGAGAAGATGCGTTTCACGGATGATATCTGAGTGAACACTGCAAGTAATATTCCTACAGTTTTAACTAGCAACAAATACCTTACATGAGTAAACGACCAGTACCTATATACAGGATGATTCTAAAATCATGGGACAAACATTGAGGGGTGGTAGAGCTCACTAAAACAAACAATTATTGTATAGGAATATATGGGCGGAAGTGACGCGTTGAGGCACAAACACAAAAAAATAACACATGAAATGCAACACATTGTTTATTTACAACGTCGCCGCTAAATGCCTTTTTACAGCAATGTTTATAATAATTGCTCAAAATTGCTACCACCGACAGTAATGCAAGCTTGGTAGCGTCGGTGGAGTGATTGGCGAACAGATTCAAATACGCCGGGTATTTCACGCACGCCACCATTGTCAGCCAATCACGCCATATGTAGAGGTCGCCAAGCATGCGTGACTGTTGGTGGATGCATTTCCAGCAACTGTTTTAACATTTTCTGTACGGAATCACTCGTTAAATATGCTGCTATTGAACATTTTATGTTTCCGTTAATGTGTTATGTTTTTGTGTTTGTGCCTCAACGCGTCACTTCCATCCATATATTCCTTTACAATAATAGTTTGTTTTACTGAGCTCTACCACCCCTCAATGTTTGTACCATGATTTTAGAATCATCCTGTATATTCGGAGGCGTCATGGTTCGAATAAATATGAAAAGCGGAAAACGAAGAGAGAAAAATTACAACGACATATAAGTAGTTCAACTATTTTACAAGCATTTGCTGGCTTCTTTGGATCGGTATGTGCGTTATTGCGTTACTGTAATGGAAGAGGCTACCGAGTGCAGTGTGTGGGTGCTGAAGGTCACACAGTGAGAAAACGAACGAGATATTTACAAAAACAAAAGCCATTACTTAAATGGTAATGTTAAGTGACGTTGCTCAGTTTGAAAAATGGGAAAACGGAAATTAATATCTTTCTCTCAGGGAAAATATTTAGCTTTTCTTATTCCTAACAAGGTAAAACTATTTATATATTTTTGATAATACTTATTTAATACAACAACCATTTTATGAGGTGTTTATTTTACAGTAATATTCAACTAATAGGCTTGATTACCAGCTGTTATTCATCTGGTTGTCTGTAGGGTAATCGGGTCATTTGGTGCCTTCGTCCGAAAATACGGTTCGAGAGAGTTTGTAATTTTCGAGACACTTGGGATAACGACAGTGTCTGTTTGGGCATTTACTGATGCTTAATAATGGCGTAACAATCCCAATAAAACAATTAACAGGAACTAAAGTTGCAAAACTTGAACATTTCTATTTACGTACAAATTCTATGTTAAAACAATATGTATTTACAAACGTTCTAACTGCCAGTTGTCACGCTAGTCGAGGTTGCTAAGGCGAAGTATTCGGGAGCAGAAGTTCTGGGTTTGAAACCCGTTCGCGTTCTCGCTTTTTATAATAACCGAAACTGCTTAGTTTACGCAGAGCCATGTGCAACAAAATAATTTGGTTTCAGTAACAAAATATTTAATTGCCCCTATACAAATAATTGATCTAGTTGCGCGAAAAAGCTTCGTTTTATTCAAGAGAACCCTTTCGTCGGCGTAGGAATGAAAATGTGCCACTAACGTGCAAATTCTTACTCCGATGTGTATAAAATAAGAAACGCTAACTTCAGTGGCGATAAATAGTAACATAACATTCGCAATGCAATGTCAAGCCCAGAACTAGTTCTATTAATGTTCTGCTTAACCTGGGAGATGAATGCCAGTGTGTGATGAAGCATACATGTATTTAGTAGCAGTGATGTGTTTCGGAAGTTCTCACGTGACTGTGAACAGCGTATAAGCACACGCGAGGTGGTTCTGCGTCCCTGGGGAGGTATTGCGTACACAGACGCGAGCTGTGGAGGCGACTGAAGTAGTGTGGCGTGGCTCTATGATAGAGCAGCAAACTGGAGAACCCCGANGGAGAGTGTAGGCGACTGAAGTAGTGTGGCGTGGCTCTATGATAGAGCAGCAAACTGGAGAACCCCGAGGAAACACCGGCCAGAGTACACGAGTGTTCCAACACCGAGGTGCGACACGCGGGCAATGCACATGCACACTGGCCGATGTGAGGTGAGAGTGATGAGAGAGGTGCTGGGTCGAACTAGGGTAAGGTGTGGAGACTATAGATGGTGAGGGAGGGAGGGAGTACAGAAGTGCAAGGTGACGTCAGTTCAAGTCCGCAAATAGCAGCGGACATCTGCCAGCAGCAGCGGCACTGCACCGGACACAATGCACCGGACACTGGAGGGTCTTCTGTACCACCCGCCACTAGCCTCACTCACATCCTCTACAACAAACACGCCATGAAACATATCTGTATCACAAACACGGTTACTGCATTCTGTACGCATCTCATCTGGGGGCGACTAAGAAACAGCAACTGTACCGTCGTGCAGTTACTGTCTGTCTGACAGTTGCTGAAGTAGAACGGGGTGGGGGAGGGGGACGTTGAACAGAGCGGCACTGCTTGCAGTACACTGAGGTATGGAAGTTGATTCTGGGCGGATTTTAGACGTATTCGGACGAACCAGTGGAATTAGTTAAGATTTACAAAGAAAACTAGTGTGTGCAGACCATAGTAGATTTACTATTATATTATGGAAATCGAGTGTTTAGTTTCGTAATATCAGCTGATTACTATTGTAAGATTTCATTGTTTATTTTTCTCACCGTTCAATAATTACAGTGCTTTAACCCAGCATTTTATGCAAATGTAAATGAGTACCAGAGTACAACCCCCCCCCCCCC